>JASCZI010211608.1:2801-14570 GCA_036250425.1 Stylosanthes scabra | reverse complement strand
TTTTTTTTTTTTTTTTTTTTTTTTTTTTTTTTTTTTTTTTTTTTTTTTTACGGTTCTTTGGTCATTGGTACATCCAATATTATATTATAATTAGTATAAATTGTATATCGTGTTGTGAACTTGTGTTTTTTCTATTGTAATATTTGGAAGCAATCTCCTAATGGAAAGAAAAATCTGAAAATATGATGAATGGAATTATTACCTTGTGCAAAGCTCTCTTGTCTCTTTCTCTTGTCTATTTTAGTTTGGTCAAAATTCGAAGGTGTGGAGAGATATTATTAGTTGGCAAATAAATGTCACTTAAATTTTGTTGAGCGAGGCATGTTATTCCTCCCTGAAAGGTGCAACTAGAAATTGCCAAAATGAAATAGAATTACCCTGCCTTTGTTCTCTAATTCTCATATTGAAGCAAAATCATTGAACTAGAAGTGGTGGGGACTTTTCGCTTTCCGCTACTAAAACGTGAAAAGTTCCAATGATTTTTAATATGTATGTAGCTTTGCTTCCATATTCATTCGGTCCATATCAATGATGTCTCATTTTATCCTTCCATGATTACTTCTTACGGATACTTTTTATATTCAAATTCTTGCTTTCAAATAGAATTTTGGATTAATCTTGCCATCTTGGTAACCACAGTAACTACTTCGCTTCACCATAGGAGAGTTCTAACTTTTATGTCCACCGTTAGAGTTTAAGTATATGAATTCAACTCATTCATTCTTATTTCTTTATTAGCAAATGTCTTAGCAAGAGCCTCGAAACAATAATGGTTTATTCATTTTTATTTATTTATTTATGCGTCACGTCACGTGAATATATTTGAGACTATCCGATTGTGTTGCCGTAAAAAGGTTGAAAATATCGAATAGTTAATTGCTACATGATGCTGCTGATCTTCCAACATATATTTATTTAAACCAAGTACGTCAAATATCTTGGATTAGGAACTCTGATGTTTTCTAGTGTTACGTGATATATACATATGTGAGATACAGATATGAGAGGCAACAACGTAAGCATTAATATATACTTTGCAATGATAATGCTTAAGACTTAAGGGGGAAAGAAAATATTTTCTTCATTGTAATCAGAGAAATTGCTTATTTCTTTTGTGAGGAGCATCAATTAATTATATTATTTGCAGTATTCTGACTTACGTAACCGCATCACATATCTACAGGGTCACAGACAAAGGCACGAAATGCCAGATATAGTAATATAGATCCCTAGCTAGATAAGAAATTTGAAGAAGCCCAAGATTGCACAAGCTCTAATATAATCAAGAAATTAAAGTAGGTTTAATTTCTTCGAGGTGCAACAGGATATGGAAGTTAACTAAGAAAAGTCCAATACATACAAGAATTTCATGATTGATTGTATTTGTTATCATCAGTTGATAACACAATACGATGAATTGTGATCAGATTGATCATAATTGATCGAAGAGGTGCACTTGGGAGTGATGAGGTTAGAGGATGAACATGCATTGATGAGTATGGGGGGTTGTAGATGTAGGAGTCCACGTGTCCAAATGTGGCATCAAAATGGTACACGTAAGCATAGTTGCTGGGAACACGTGGGTGAGTTATGTGTGCTTCCCAGCTTTCTTGATGTTTAGATTTATTTCACCGGAAATGCTCACAGTCCCACGTGTTGCATCGATGCTATAGGATACATTACAAATTAAACAAGTTCAAGAAAAATTAGTATGTAATGTGAATTTGAAACTTCAATTAACCTGAGTATCCACTCTCAGCATGCAATGCTATATGAATCACATGATAAGTGCACAAAATATGAGTATATAATATGGTGTCAAAGATTATCCAATAAAATATTTGTTTGACTGATTTTATTTTTTGGAATTCGTTGACACGTAGAAGATCATCCATCAAATTTATGGTTTATTAGGATCTAACATTTCGAGTACAACCAACTCCTATGAAACCAAGAGTATATCAATAGAAAATGTAAAGAACAAAAAGGAGGGAAGAGAAGTTTGAAATATAGAAAGATACATGAAATTTTACAAAATTTTGAAATTAAAACTGAAAAGAAAGAAAAGACGTAAATGAGAGTGAAATAACAATGGAAAGAACATCTCATTTCTTCTATGAATCTGTTTGCGTTAGTGTGACATTAGGATGTAAATTCATATTTATAGTCTTATAGATGATTTTAACAATTAGAAAATTATAGTTAAATTCTAATAGAAAATATTTTCTGCTAATAACTAAATATAACTAGGTAAGATACCAAAAAAAGAATATATATAACTAGCTAAACTATCGCATGAGAATACTTATGTTTTTTTTTTTCTGCTTGTAATTTGCCCATTTTTTACACTTTTGAACTCCAAACAGCTTTACCTCAATTTTTATTCTTTTATATATTTTGACAAGCCCATTTTTTGTTCATTGAATACTTGACTTATCGAAAAGTTCAAATAATAACTTCATATCATGGGCTTTGCCCCGTTTTAATACCAAATAACCTGACTAAGTCTATTATTTATAAGAGTCTCCACTGTCCGGCCAGTAGTGGTTAGTTGGTTTTGATTTTAGATAATGATCATAAAATATTCCAGCAGCTAAATATTTGTACTATCATCTTATTAGGGTTCTAAAAGGGGAATAATGTTTTGACTTGGCCTAGAGTTAAACCTCTATGGGATATTGAAATTCTTTCTCCCCAGACGTGGACACATCCAGGATATTTTACAAACCATTTTAGACGAGAACAACTATGTCAAGTAAGTATACATAATAATAACAACATATAGAAACTCATCATTTATTCCCTGTGTACAAACACGAAACACCATCACTCACATACAAATAGCACAAGAGTAACTAGTGGTAAATGAATACTTTCGGTTAATCACTACATTTGCAAACGTGCATGGTTGAGAAAAATTAAGAAACGTGCATGGTTGAGAAAAATTTCATTGCTCTGGGAAATGCATGCATGCTAATTTTTTTCGGTTAATAGAGATCAGGTATAAGTGTAAAAGCTTTCAATAATTCGATTGACTAAACAAATCAATGGTAAAAATGAATTCGGTTATACACGAAAAATAAAATATATTGCAAATTATTCTGAAACTAGGTAGTAGACGTCTCTGTTCTTTATCGAAGACACAATACATGCAAGAGTAGATAATATTCTAAACAGGGTAACAATATCAATAATCAAGAGCCATAGTCGCTAACACTCAACAACACTCCATGCAACCATTAACTAATCATCTCTAAGCCTGCAATAACAAATAAAAGTAAAGTCAGTCAGTTAAAAGACTGCAAATTGATCTGTAGGATGAGACCCTGAGAATAATTATTCTGTACTAACTGCTAACCTTGTTTGCAATGTTGTTTGAGAGCCAATCAAGCCCTTCATAAAGTCCTTCACCAGATGTGGCACAGGTGCTCTGGATATACCTGCATGCAAAGAACATGTCAATGACAATGGATAGAAGGTCGGAGTGAGGAGCATAAAGAGTATGGAGATGAATGAGAGGAGCAAAATCGATATTTAGGATTACCAGTGACGTTGACGGAGCGAATGAAGACCAAGCTTATCAGTTATTTCAGCAGCATTCATAGCATTTGGAAGATCTTGTTTGTTAGCAAAAACTAGAAGCACAGCATCTCTCAACTCATCCTGATAAGATATGACACATACAATGAGAATCATAAAACTAAGCCGGAAAATTAAGTCCCCATTAGAATTAAAAAAAAAAAAGCCTATTTGACAAATAATCAGAGGTCACTTCTTCCGAATCTAATACCTCATTCAACATCCTGTGCAGCTCATCCCTAGCTTCAACAACACGATCACGATCGTTGCTATCTACCACAAAAATAAGTCCTTGTGTATTTTGGAAGTAATGTCTCCACAAAGGACGGATCTAGAAAGAAAATCATATCTGTCACTACTGTTGAGGATATTAACCTCAGAATGCAAATATAAACAAATGTAGGCCGAGGCCGAAGCCAATGACAATGCTATTTAAGACAGAGAGAGAATTTGACTAAATTCAATACACAAAATTGGTGACAAAATAGAAAATACACATTGATTCCAAGCTGAGTCCACGCCATTATTGAATCCAAGCAACAATTAACAAACATAAATTAAGAATAGAAGATGCCATGGCAATTTAGTTTAAGATCAGATTTGAAGTGGTTTTAGATTAAATACAAAAGACATAGATATGCATTATCAATTACAAGTTTATATCATAATGGAGAGACATATATGTTACTAGATCAAACGGATCATTCACCACGCAACATTACTGGTCAAGGAATTAGGTCACACTAATGTCATGCGATGAGATTAATGAGATCATTTTGTGCTACGATTTTAAAGATTTAAAAACAAAAAAGAAAAAAGAAGAGATACCTTGTCCTGGCCACCAACATCCCACACAGTGAAGCTAATGTTCTTATATTCGACGGTTTCCACATTAAACCCTAGAGGCCAAATGATAAGTCTATTAGAGTTGATCTGTGGTTTGATAAGAGATGGAAGCATGAAATGAATGAATTGATCGAGATTGAAAGGGAGAAGAATGGAATGCGTACCAATGGTGGGAATGGTGGTAACGATCTCGCCGAGCTTGAGCTTGTAGAGAATGGTGGTCTTACCGGCAGCATCGAGACCGACCATAAGTATACGCATCTCCTTCTTGGCGAACAGCCTGCTGAATAGCTTCGTGAACGACAGACCCATCTGAAATATTCTCAAACTTAATTAGTGAGATTCCAAATAGCGGGATCGGAATGCAATCATGCCAAAAACAATTATCAAAGCAGAAACACCACGGGATCTGAAGATCGATCCAATCTAAGGACTAAATCCAAATCGTGAATTACAATATAGATCAGGGAAACGGAAGAAGAAATGACGAGAGATCCGGGAGGCGGGAGTTAGGGTTTGTTAAAAGAGAAAGAAGTAGATGGGGCTACCTTGGAGAGCCGATAAAGAGAGCAATTCGTATGAGCTGAGCCGAGATCTGTTCTTGAATTTGGATTTTGGTGCGTTTGCAAAAATGCAGGAAGGAGAACACAGGACCCGATCCCCTGCTAGTTCGTTGATTATGGCCCTGTGAAACTTCGTTTTGCTTATTTATACCTACATCTAAAATGTAGCATTTGAATTATGAACCCTCATGGCTCATATCATGGTTATCTTTGAAATTTTAATCTATTTATTTTATATAAATGCAAAGTAAAGTAATTACTGTGTTTTTTTTTTTTTTACTTACATCTATAAAATATTTGAACTTACAATATTGTAAATAATATTTAAACAAAATTTGGCAACGAATTACTGTAGAATTGTCTACAACTCTACATTACTTCCTTTATAGTCTATTTTGTATTTTGTATATTCCAAACATACGATCCTTTCATCTTTTTATTTTAATTTAGTGAATTAACGGCAAGCAAAAAAAATTTCAGAAAAAATATAATCTTTTTTATTTCAATGCATTGATAATAGATTGAAAATTTTATAAATTTTCTTTTTTATTCTCTTTTCAAATACTCTTGTTTGGGAGAGAGACTGAGACTGAGAGACTAAGACTGGAGGACTGAGACTGAAAGACTGAGACTAAAATAGGTTTGTGTATTGTATTTGGTTTAAAATTAATTAGAGATAGAGACTGAAAGATAGAAATTAAACTAAGTTAATGGAGTAGAAATAAATGTTAGTATTGAAAACTATAATGTTGATGGAGGGTATTTAAGTAAAAAAAGTCCCTCCAATTTGGAGGTACTGAAAATAAAATTCTGAGGACTGAGACTGAAATTTTAGTTCCAGTCTCTATAAACCAAATACAATACTCAATCTCAGTCTTCCAGTCTCAGTCCCAGTATCAGGAACCAAACACAACCTAGAGAACTCTGTAATTTTTAACTAATACCTTCCGCAAGAGTGAATTTCTTTAAACAATTAAGTATTTTAGTTTATTTCGTTCACTTAATTTGTCAATGTAAGCATATCATATTATTAGGTAGAAATTAGCTTTCCCCGGTTAACGTTTTCTATAGTAATATTGTTTTGTAGTCGACGGGGGAGAATAATCAAGTTATGGGTTGTGCCCACCTTGCTTAGCTTTGAAATTAGCTCCGATTCATTAGTCGCCAATTATTAATTTGATTAGCAGGTTGCTGCATCTTCCTTATCAGTTATCACTACTATCTTAACAAATTGGCATTTATTTATTATCATTCACAACTGTCTTGACTACACAAGTAACAACAACTACACACGCATCTTCTTACAGCTAATTGCAAACCATCTAAAGGTGCAAGGCACCGAAATCAGCCCCACAAAGGGAAAATGATAATGGGGACGAGATTAGAAGTCATATGAATACCAAATGGCAGATGGCCAAATGCTGATATTGATTTCCAACCAGTTTATACAGCAGAAGACATGTCACTGCGGCCCCCAGCCATCCTCTCAGCCTGTTCCCCACGCTCACCTGTAAAAATCACAAAGTATGAAGACACAAACGGGTTTCTTTTCCAATGAAGTGAATGGATTACCTGTGCGAACTCTTATAACATCTGAGACAGGAATCACTGCACAATTAACAAATCCTGTTAGCACTTATGAGTTTAAGACCAAATTGATGCTATTAAATCAAGTTAATGAATCTTGACATTGCATTATAGTGTTCTTATTCCCTCCTTTTCAGAATAAGAACTTCATGCAATTGTGATGCAAACATGTAAGTTAAAGAAAGCTTCAAGGTTCAATCTTACAGAATATTTTGCCATCACCAATCTCTCCGGTCCTTGCCTCCTCAATAATTTTGTCTATTACATCCTCAACCTATGAACATGCATCATATGCAATAATCAGAGACAGTGCAGAAATGAACATTCTTTTTTCTGTCCAAAGATTATTGATGTGATTGAAAACATCAAATAATTGAGATTTGAGAAGTCTTTCTCCCTTTCCCTTCCAACAAAATTCCAAATGTCTACATACCTGGTCCTTCCTCACCACTATTTCCATCTTGACTTTGGGAATAAAACTGTCTTCAGAAAATTCAGAGCCTGTGACAAATACGTTTCCCTTAAGTGACAGGTGACTTGTATGTATAAATTCACAGTACATTAACCACAATTACAAACAAGAACACAATAGAAGTATGTTGGTCAGACAGGCCTAAACAATCACACAGACATTCAATTTAGTAAAGTAACATATATTTAGATGGCATAAAATCAGCTATTTCAACCTCAACTTTAATGAACAGTTTGGATATAAACAACTAAGCTGCAGACATTAGGGAGACATATTTTCATTGTAGTCAGCTGCAAACTCACCTCCTTGCCTCTCTTTTGAACCACCCTGAGCACCAAAGCCCTTAGCATCAGACACAGTGACTCCACGAATTCCCATTTTCAACAAAGCCTTTCACATTAAGAAGAAGAAAAACACGAACCAGCCATGTCACACCTCAATAAGCTTAGTAAATCTAACAGCAAAATGCCACTGAAATGAAAAGCATACAAGCAATTTTTGATGAAACCAGTAGTTTGAGAAGGTAGTTACTATTTTCTAACTACAGTCAATAAAGCATAACCAAGCTGACCCCGTTCTATACATATGAAAACATGGAAATTGCTGAAGAAACTCGGAGCAGAAAGCTAACTCAGAAATTTTGGACAGGAATCTTGAATGTGAAAATATGAATTCGCAAGTCAAAATTATGTACCTCAGTATGTGCTTTATATACAGCAGGTTGCATTACAAATGAATTAAGCTCAAATTTAAATGTGCATGAAACCTGGAAGTAGGTTTGTTCTAACTAACATAACTGCAAGAACAACTTCTAACACAATGACTAACTATCCTGTATCAATAGGCAGGTACTGAGAAATCATGGCGGTATGTTAAATTCTTTAGATCTAAAATATTAGTAACAATAACAAGTATCGTGTACAATGTTTACTAAGCTCAGCAGTAAAATGCATCGGTATCAAAGTGAAGAGTTGAGGTGATAATGCATATCTATATGTAATGCGGCGGAAATAACAAGATCTACATCGCATTGCAGAGATATAAACGGAGAAGATGAAAAAGATGAAGATGTCTCACCGAAGAAACGATAGGGATCCGCCATGGCCTGTTGCATAGGACAATTGACAGCTTAAAACAAACGCAGCTAAGACATAAACACGTAGCTACAATACAAAATATTCATGCTAAACGACTAGAGCGTAAATCTCTTCCATAAACATGAGAGAGAGAGAAGGTTATAACCTAAGAATGGCTTCCACTTTGTAGAAATTGGAATCTGGAACAGACTCCGGCACTGCCACAGAAAGAAACAGAGAACAAGCAAGAAACAGATTTAGCAACAGAACAACAGTTTAATTCTTAGAATTGTGAATAGAGATGATTTTCCGTCCATTTCTTCATGGATTCGTACCTGAGGAAGTCTTAGCCCTGATTATTGGAAGAATCCCAGCGGCATTTCCAGCTCTGCGCGTGAGAACCACGTTCCGATTAGAGTCTCGGAAGCGCGTAGGGATAGCGCTGTAACCTGCAAAACGGAACTCAGCTTCTCTCAGCTGAAAACTCGGAGCGCCAAACAAGTGCGTTCTCGTGATCGCGGCCATCGCTGCTTCTTCTCTGTGTCTCTCACTCTCACTGAGCTTCGACGTTAACGCCTGGCGTTCCAAACCGCGGGCGGTTAAAATGAAAATTGATAAGACACGTGAGGATTCGATTCCAAATTTCCAATTCCTTACAGTAATAAATGGGCCTCCAGCCCAACAAGAAGAAGCCAGTTTTAAACGGGCCAGGCCCAAGGGGAGAGTGGGGAGTTGAGTTGACTACTTGAGAATTTGAGAATTGAGATTGGTTGGTGTAGATTGTTTGAAAATGGAGGAGGAATTCGTATACAGAATAAGCACAGCGAAGGAGTGGGAGGTGTTACAGAGCAATGGATCCATTCTCGGTGGCGAACTCGACAAGTCTTCGGGTTTCATCCATCTCAGCAAGCTGAATCAGGTTCTATCTTGATATGATTTTAGTTCAGATTAGAAATTTCAAAGTTATTATGTTAAGATGCGAGCCATAAATTAAATTGTATGATATGAATGTTTTAGGTTCGGTCCACGCTAGAGAATTTTTTCACCAACACCACATTGGAACTCTACCTGCTTCAGATTGATGCTAAAAAGGTTTGACATAGAGGCAGTAGTTATAATGTTATATTCTGATTTCAGTGGTGTGATAATCTAACTGAAATTGGTAATTGCTGTGGTTGTTGCAGCTTGGCGATGGTTTGATATATGAAGTTGTGGATGGCACAAACAGCTTCCCTCATTTCTATGGGCCTTCTCGAAGCTTTGCCCCTCTTCCTCTCGATGCCGTCACAAAAGCAGAGAAGCTGTGTGTCTCAGATGGTAAATTCACTTGTAGTTTGCTTGACTAACTTTATCGGGGTAATGAAAGCAATTACCGTCCTATGTATGTTACTTGAAAATAAATGTATTCAATGATCTTAAGTCATATATCATGTGATAATGATAATCAATGGATTCTAGTATATATCATGTCAGTATTTCACTCACCAAAAGAAAGGACTCTTTCTTTGTTTGCAATTCAGAAAAGTTCTTTTCATTTGCTGGTAATTAAGGTAATGTACGTAGGCGTAGCAGCACATATATAGTTTGAGAATCCCCAAAAAGAAGTCATCAATGTCACTGCCTAATTGCTAGAATAATATTATTGAGTCAACTATTGCCAGAAATTAAGAAACTAGATCATGTGAATGAGTGAGTGCAGTCACTTTATCTGGAATAGGTGGTGCAATGCATTTCAAATTTCAATCAATGTGATCTTATACAGTGGTGATGAGGAGTCAATGCTGCTTGTATCATTTTCAGTAAATACTTTTCTTTGCAGAGAAGCACGCATAATAAGCAGATCAGATCACATTTCACATGGGCTCAATAAATACATAAAGTCATCTTGGACTGCTTTTATTGTTATTATTATTAACTTCAAAACTTAACACATAGGAAGTCAAAATAAGCGATAATAGAATTGGCAGGGGAGGGTCAGGGTTGATGTATTGTGTGACTAATATGATGGAATCACTGTTCTACCATAGCTTGCTTTCAAATGGATATCATTGTAGGGTATATATGGCAGTGGCATGAGTTATTATTATTATAGGATAGGATTCAATCCAATCCCTATTTGCTTGTGTGGTTGAGGTTCGGACTTAAGGCCAAGGGCACAACCAAACAAATACAGACAAATAATGTTACCAAAAAAGTTGGGATTGGTCAACGCTATGTAATTTACTTAGTTACTTACTGCTACCGAACTTGTCACAAATATAAACAGTATTTTCTTATGTGCTGGTTTAGTAACATATCAAATCATATGTGAAAAATTACTTCAACTGTGTTTGCGTGAATATTTATCTAATGATTCTAATCAGACGAAGTATGTATTCCTCTATTTTCAAGAAAGGAATATTTTTAGGGTGCTTTTTGGCATATACATAATGATTCATATTAAGTGGACCTTTCCTTATTGTTTTAACTTTAATTATAAGTGAAATATAAGCCACAAACGATACACGAAGGCTTGGTATTGCGTTTAGTGATAATGATGATTATCACCCGGCTGAAGTATGTTGACCGTCCATAATGTAAAGAGGAACTGGATTTATATAGGAGCGTGATTTATTTACCATAAAATTTTGGTTGAAACAATGGTAGCCACTCCTCCAATCCCCAGTCTAGTCTGTAATCACTATAACACTTTGTAAAGTTAAATAAAAAGAAAGTAATCATAAACAGATCCGAATATCCATCATGAAAGATCTAATAGTGATGAAAATATAGAATGTATGTTGAATGAATGAAGCAACTTATTAACATGCTGCCAGCCTGCTATATTAAAACTCAACGGCTTTGGATACAAGAATTCATTTGACTTAATCACTTAATAATAATTCTGTGGCGGTGAGGCTATATTGGGAAATATGGGAACTGCCAAATAATATTAAAGTACACACACTATTATACTTTATCATCAGCAATGCGCACTACTACTACCCATGTATTTGTATTCTTCTACCTACCAACTACCAAAGCTTAACCTTATATATATTATACCAGTTTCTTACGCCTTCCATTATAGCTCCCAATTGCATGCTTAATTAGGTTGTTTTTCCTGCTTTTTATAGTACAATTTTGTCTGTAATTGTCTCCACCAAATACTGTTTAAATAACATCGGGGACTTATTATATAATTGAATTTGTTTTTGTTTTTCATCAACTAGTTCTGTGATATTGCATTCATTGGGGCACTTGTTGATGATAAATGAGGCTTACAGAGCAATATGGTGACACAATTATAGTTTACTCACTTTGTTAATTATATGGCAAATTTGAATGAGAAAAGAAGTTTCCCGTTAAGTGAATTAGCGATCTCACACTGGAATGGACCTACCACTTCGTCAATGCTATGAATTTCACATTGAATATGTGGTGCTATCGCCTTTTATTGACAGTTTATGTGTTTCTAGCTTATTATTTTCCAAAGAAACCTTCAATCATGAGAAAGAATATAAAGTTTGGTGGTCGACAAAATCATTTCAAGGCTATAGCAATGATAGAACAAAACTACTTTATATGTAGAGCAAGATTTTGGTTCATATAAACCTTCCCTTGACACCTTATTTTTGGTAGGTGTAACCAATAATGCATGTAAGTT
>JASCZI010211607.1:47495-65668 GCA_036250425.1 Stylosanthes scabra | reverse complement strand
ATGTTTATAGAGAATTTCACAAGGATTCTAGGTATCTAAAGTCACACAAAAGAGAATTGAAGAAAAGGACTTGAAGGAGTGAAGAAAAGTGAAGAAATGGGACAAAGAACAAAACCATGTTATACTTGTAAAACTACACGTATAACATAATGGGATCATTGGCAAAACAGAAAAGATTAGAAGCCCCATGTTATACGTGGAGAACTCACGTATAACATGGATGAAATCCACACAAAAAAAGAGTTCCAGAGAGCAAAATAAACCCCATGTTATACGTGTTGTCCTAGGCGTATAACATGGGACTTGTCCTCATCAATTTTCAAGGTACAGGATTGCACAAAGAGCCCATGTTATACCTGTAAGCACTCAAGTATAACATGGGCAATTTTTCCACCAAGTTTCCAACTCCTAGAAGCTACAAAAAGATCCCATGTTATACGTGTACATCTCACATATAACATGGGCAATTTTTCACCAAGTTTCCAAGCTCCAGCAAGCTAGAAAAGTCCCATGTTATATGTGAGTCATTACACGTATAACATGGGCAAATCTCACTCACAAAAAGAAGCTCCAGAATGTCACAAAAGCATGCAAGTCATACGTGAAGACATCCACGACAACATGAAGCAAGGCACAAGACTTTTTCTCTCAAAAAATTACAAGTCCAGAATGCTAATTTAGTGCCAAGTTATACGTGTAACTCAAAGTTATACGTGAAGTGGTTATTTTTGTGAATTGAAGTTCCAGTAATCTTAAATTCAGCCCAAGTTATACTTATAACTTGGGAATATGGATCAAAGATTTTTGGTATATTCAAAGCCCAAATCATTAGGCCCTAATCCAATGTTTAATCAAGGGCAATTTTGGAAGATTCAAGGATTAATTGATTGAAGATTGGTAAAGATAAGATCAGTGATTAAGTAATTTGATTAGATAGGCTTAGATTTGATTAGATTTTTCTGTTTTTAAGTTTTAGTATAAAAAGTTTCCCAACCACTAGGGTTATGGTAACTTGGCATACGTACATCAATTTTTAGTGTTTTAGAATATCATGAATTATTAAACTACTCCATTGTTAAGGGTGAGAAGCTCTGTTCACCGAAGCATGAGGTAGTCTTTGTACATAGTTCAATTTAATTAAATAAGATATTTCTGTTTTCTTTAATGCATGATCTAGTTTTTTGTTCTTCATCTGAATAGTTTAGAATCACTGAGAGGTGTTCTTTGCTTATTTAGGGCTAGGTTAATTAAATTGAGAGATTTGTTAATCTAAGCTAGCTGAAAACTATTTCACATGAATAATTAAAACTGACTAGAGATAGTAAAGATAATCTTTCATGTAACTAATAACTCTGTGAGAATAAATTGGGTTAGAACTAGGTTAGATAGAGTGACATTTAATCTGATCTAGGATCACTTTTTAGACTCATAAGGATTGGAACCGGATTATATTCTTCATCTCTGTATTTGATTAATCGTCTAAGAGATTAGCTTTTGATTAAGTAAAGAGAAACTAAATTACTAAGAGATTAGGGTTTATTTATTATAGGTTCGTTGTGCTTGATTTCTGAATGCCTAGAATTAGATTTGAATGTGCACATTGATCCTCAAGGGTAGAACATCTGTGATCTCTTAACAACCAATCTCATCATCGTTAAACCTCAAGTATAATTTCTATTCCCTGCTCTTTGTTTACTAGTGATTTTCGGATACTTAGTTCTACAATTACTCAACTTATTTAGTTTTATTAAATCTAATTAGTATAGTTAACTGGTAGTGATTGATTAGTCCTTTAATCCTCGTGGAAACGATACCCACTCACCGTGATATTACTTGATACAATTCGGTATACTTGCCGAGTTTTAGGGCTATATAAATCTGCATCACTTTTCAAGTAGAATTGTGTTTTGCTTTGATCCTTGAAAGTCTTTGATGCCAAAATTGAAGTGAATTGAGGCTTGGAAGTGCAGTCCATTGTTAGTACGCATGATTAGGCATGTTGTTGATAGTTGATATTATAGCTAACAATAATTGCTTGATTTGTAAAATGCTTTGACATTTGACATTGATTTCAATTGTATGCTTGCTTGCCATGTACTTGGTCATTGTTTATCACCATGAATACCAAACCTTGTTACATAGATTGATTGAAAAAGGTTGGTTTGCTTAACAACTTGAGGTGTTGAAATCAATAGATGCTAGAGTTTTTACATGAAAGTTGTTACTTGCGTGTTTGTAATCTACTTGAACTTTGTTTGTGCCACAACTCTAGTGTTTGCTTTAATTACTTCACACCCTATCTTACATATGGTTTCACTATATGAACTCATTTTGCAGATGGCAAGCAAGGGAAAAGCACCGGCAAGAGCACCATCCGCTAGAACCCGCGGTTCATCTTCCCGTCAGCAACCCCCGCTAGAAACTCAATTGTATGAGACCCCCGAGCATGCTGAGAGAGCAAAGGCCCTTGAAGATAGAAAAGTAATCCATGAACGTACCATCAACTTCTCTGAAGGTACGGAGGACACCTTAAGAGAGCAGATCTTAGGGAGGGGATGAAATTTCATGTGTGAGTTAGCTATTCCAATCAATTTATCATGGGTCCACGAGTTCTATGCAAACCGCAGCAAGTGCAACCAGCGTGAGGTATTCATGAGGGGGAGGAAGATACCATGCTTTTTGGAAGCTATCAAAAGGGTATTGAACATTCCAAGGGTCGGTGCAAGATGTGAATACACGAATATCTCTGATGCTTACAACGAAGAGGAATTGGACATGGAAGAAGTGCTCAGAGTCATTAGCAAAGAAGAAGCCACATGGTGGGAGGACCCCCAAGTCCCAACCATACCAGCCAGGCCTAAAAAGAAGACTCTAAACAAGGAGGCATGGTTGTGGATGAAACTCATTGTGTGCAACATTACCCCCACCAAGCATGAGACTACTTTGATTATGGAGATAGTCTTTCTAATCTACGCTCTTATGAAGAATGAGTCAGTATCCTTTTCATATGTTATGAACTTCACCATGAATTCCAACCTCACTTATTAGAAGAATCAATTGCTACCATTCCCTAAGTTCATCACCAAGTGGGCTCAACATGCTAATGTTCTGAGATACCCGGGGGATGAAATTCTTAAGATCCCAAAAGCCCATCACTTTTTCTCTTTCGGAAAGTGGATAGGAGAAGATAAAGAAGCTGCACATCTCATTCCACCGCCTATGCCTTCACTGGGGCCACCACCAGTAGCTCGCATTGATATCCCTGCATCATCCACCTTCAGATCACCCGAGCCTTCGCAAAGGGATCTCATGAGGGCCCTTAGGCGAAATGAGTGATGCATAAGTATCATTAGAAGGATTTCTCATGAATTAATTAATTTCTAATAAAGAAATAACCTCTTTTACAATAATCACATTCCTTTTTTATATTAAAAGACTTAATTAGTCAATTGTTATGATTTACAGGGAATAGAAGAAAGAAAAAGAGAATTGAAGAAGAAATTGAAGAAAATCAAAGAAGAACAAAAGGAAGAAGAATTAAAGAAAAATTTTGAAGGATTTTTGGAACAAAGCTCCAGGAGGCAAAGAATCATTGTGGCGTGTAACACATTGATTCAATGTGCTACACGTCCAAATACTTAGAAGCACAAGACTTTGGAGACAAAACACAAAGTGGCGTGTAGCATTTCATGTACTACACGCCAGCCTTGATGTGTTACACGCCCTAAGCTATTTTGTTGGTTACAAAGGTGGTGTGTAGCATTTCAATCCAATGTGCTACACGCCACCAACAAAATGGTTACTGGAAGTTAATTAGTTAATTGGTTTTTAGAGGGAATTTGAGGAATTAATTTGGTTAATTTGGAAGTTTAATTCAAGGGTCAAAATGTAATTTAATTAGTGAGATCTTCTGAGGATTAGATAAAGATTTGATTGGTTAATTAGATTTAGATATAGATTTGATTGATCTAAATTAGATTTAGATTAAGATTAGATTGATTATTTTGTTTTATCTTTTCTAGTGATTATAAATAGGGACTCAACCATTAGGGTTCGGTACTTTTAGCTTTCCATAAGAATTATTTTTGTGATCTTAGAATTATGAGTAGCTAAAGTTTTAATGTTGAGGATGAGGAGCTCTGTTCATCCCAGCATAGCTTATTAGTTCAAGTTTTCGGTTTTCTTCAATTTCAAGTTATTGATCATAATTCAAGATTCAAGTTTTCTGCTCTTCATTCGGAATTAGGATTACTAAGAGGTAAACTTCTTCTCTGTGGTTTTGATTATTTGGTTTGAGAGAATTTAAGTAATCATAACTAAGGTGGAAAACTTGTTTCTCATCATTTATCAATTGAACTAGGAATAGTGATTTGATAAACTGTGCAACATTTATTCTATTAATTCTCAATTGGTTTAGAACTAGCTTAAGTACGTGACATATAACTTGACTTAGGATTACTGTTGAGTTTTAATAAGAATTGAATCAGAATCTATGCTTAACCTCTTTTCCTAATTAATTAGTCAAGAGATTGATAATTGGTTAGGTTTAGAAAAATTAAATCACTAAGATATTAGGGTTTAGTTAAATAGGATTCGTTGGGAATTGATCGTACTTGTTAAAGAAGAAATTGAATTCAAGAATTAATAGCTTAGGGTAAAACATCTCTAAGTCCTTAACTCATTTCATTATTGTTTTCTAAATCTAAAATTGAATTCTTCAAAGTCCACGTTACTGATTAGCAATTGTTTATTATTTTATTTATTGAATTTCAACTTCTCTGTTTTAGTGATTTGGTCTAATCAAAAGGGTTAATTAACTATTATTGTTTAATCCATCAATCCTTGTGGGAACGATACCCACTCATCATGGTATTACTTGATACGATTTGATATACTTGCCGAGCTTAGAATTGTAAAATCCGCATCAAGAGTGCAACTTCAAGAGTACTAATGCTGAATTGACGATCAGATAAGAGCCTGCCTACAAGACTCCTTGAACATTTATCAATTCCTTCTTTAATATCTTCATCAGCAAAGAAGATTATTGGATCCTCCTCACCACCTTCCACATTGTGACTATGATTAGGAGGGACAACAGTTGCTGCCATGAGAACCTGAAGAGACTCAATGAGATAAAACTCACACAATTAGGATTTCTCCAAACCCTAACAGAGCACTCTACTAAACCCTAGTGATAGGGCAGATAATTGTTCTATTTTTTGTTGGATGATTTATTGGTTAAAATTATATTGGTTACCTATATTTTTCCATATAATAATTTGAGTTAGAAAAAACAAAATTGTATATATATAATTATATTTTATTATTTTTTAAATTAATATAAACTTAATTGGGTAATCAGGTTGGTTTTAATCGATATCCGAACCGATTAAGGTCGAGTTGGTAAATATGAAAGAGGCGATAATTCTAATAACAAGAGTGCTACGAAACCAATATTATGGAGCTCTTAGGCAGTCAATAATTAAGTTATCATTCAAAATTTAAAAAATTTATCATTTAAAATTGAAAAAACATTATCATCCAAATAGAATAAAAGTGATCATTCACAAATATATGAGTTATCATCCGTAATTCTGATCATTCACGAATATATACGTTATCATCCGTAATTCATCTATAACTATTATCACCATCAAATATACTATTTTTCAAATATATTGACTCTTAAAACTTTCTCTTTTAATAATTTTAATTTTACCAGTACCCAAATAAAAAACACGAGAGTACCCAAATGAAAAACATGAGAGGGCAGGTGGAGCAATGCCATGAATTTAGATTAAATCTAACATTTCTATGAAACTAAAAAAATCCATGATATAATCATGGATATATTACATCAACCTCCTGTGGTAATCATGATAGATGGTAAAGTAATGCTTTAATTATTTTTAATGAAAATGGATGAAATTCATAAATAATAAAAGTTATAAAATCAATAATAATTAAAATATTATTTTATTTACAATTTTACTAATTTATCAACGATCATCCTTATCCATTATATTTGATACACAGAAGAGAACCAATTTTTTACCAAATCCTAAAATAAAAATGGAAAACTTTTTTTTGAGTTATGCTATTTTAGTATTTTTATGAAGAAATTTATTATAAGTTATTTTAGAGAATCTTTAAAAAGATTCACATTGAATGATAATGTTATATACTATTGTGATGCGATTTATATATATATATATAGTAACTCTTATTTTTTTTAAAAAAAAATTTCGATCCCTTGTTATATGGACACATTTTTTACCATTTTAATAAAATTATTATACCAATCTTAACTATACCTCTTCAGTCCCATATAAATAATTTGAAAAGATAAGTACTTATTATTTCTTGAATAATTAAAACGATTTATGGAAAACCTTGAAAAAAGAAATTATTTAGTGTAGTTTTTAAGTATAGAGCGGTTATATAAATGTCCTACAACCAAGAGACTAAAACGTTAAATAACCCTTGTTTTTTGGTAAACAAACATTAAACAACATTTAATGTGTAAGAAAATAATTGCAAACAGTTAGTCAAACTGTTAAATGCTGGTTAAATAAAGTTTTGTATTATCACCTAAAAATTTATGATTAAACATACTGTGCAAGGAACGGAGTTTCAGCAGCGGTATTGCTGGGTTTTCTATCCGTTTAAAATAAATGAGTAGTAATAATATTATCATATTATTCTAAAGAATTTTTGTTATAAATTTATATTTTTTTAATTTATATAGATTATTATAGGATAGTAGATATTATTACGTTTTGTATATAATAATATCCTACAATCTGCAACAATATATAACAAACATTTAAAAGTGATTAATTAACTAATTAATAAATTGCAACATGCTATAAGATTTTATAATACTTACTTACTAATTACTTCAAACCTAATATAATGTAGGTCACTAAACTAGGAAAATGAAACAATTAGAATCACTGCATGCGTCTACGAAACATCCTTCATTCCTTCTCATGTAACTACTAATATATTTATATCTTTATCAATTTATTTTTTTTAGTTTGATGTGTTGGGTGTTGTTGTAAATAAAAGAATTATATGAATATAAATTATTTTGCTTGTTGCTTTTGTGATATTATATATGTATGAGAATGCATGAAAGATGAGTGAACTATAAAAATGTTTTATGAAAAAATTATTATTCATAATTAAAGAATATAATGATATATCCAAAAATACTAATAATTCATTTAACAAATAAATTCATTCAAAATAGGTGGTTGTTTTGCTGAAAATGTGATTTTTTTTCTCTTGAATAAACTTTGAATAATTTATTACGTATAATAAAAACACTTAGATATAACATATATATTTTTTGATATTCCATAAACAATTTTAATATTCTACTCAATTTTAATAATCTTGTGAATAATGTTGAATTATTATCCCTCTAATAAGTATCTTCTAAATAACCTCAATACCTTTCCAAAAGATGAAATAAAATAATGAAGCATGTTTACTAAAGTATTTTTCTTTACAAACTTTAGTCAAATTAGATTAACTTCTTTAATTGAAGGTTGATTTACCGATAATATGTTGACTTTCTATTCTTTATTATACTCAATATTAAATTGATTACTAAAATAGTAAAATCTAACAACAATTAATTTTATAAAATATAATTAATAACCTCTTTAACAGTTTACAACGCTACTACATGTGCATCGAACCAAGCAAATATTTTCCATTCTCACTCACGCGCGTATAGTTTATGCTCCCACTATCCCAATTCACGCTTTCACTACTCCAACTCACACACCCACAACACTTCTTCTTCTTCTTCTTCCCTCCTATCCGCCTCCGCCACCGTCTCCGCCACCGCCTCTTCTTTCTCCTTCTCTTCCTCTTTTTCTTCTTCTTTTGCTGTCGCGCGCCACTTCTTTTCTATTGCGCTGTCGTTTTTGGTGTTGCCATCGCCGCCGCTATCTTATTCTTTTTTCTGCTGGTTCTTCTTCATCTTTGTTGTTTGTCATTGTCTTCATCGCTTTCATTATCATCATCATCATATTTTTCTTTTTAGATGAAATTCAAATTGAGGAGGAAGAGGAAGAGGAGGAAAAAGAAGGAAAAGAAGAACAACGAACATGAATAAAAAACTAAAATGAACAGAAATACATTGTTAAATCTATTTAGTTCAAAATTCTGTTCGTGCTATTTGAAAATTATGATAATGATTTTTGAAAAATTTAATTTGTTCGTTTGTTTATGTCGAATTCTTTTAATAAAAGTTGAATGTTATTTTTTGTTGTTGCTGCTATTGTGTGTCAATTGCATTTTAATAAAAATGAGACACTTATTATGTTTCATTATAGCTCAAAAGCTCAATTTAGATAATTTATTCTTCAGCAAAGCAACCACATATAAAAGCGCGTGTTATTTTAAAAAACTTGAAAAATAACAAGTATATACCATCGAACAGAAAATTCATAAGTAACAAATAGAATAGTAATAGAGAAATTGAACAGAACATCATCCTAATAAATAACTCTAAAAGGGAAATCTCTTATTCAAATAAAACTAAACATTAAGAAACATAAACATAAAGTATTTATTTCAAACAAGAACCTGAATAATATGAATAAAGATTTGAACAATCTGAAATTCTCGAATAAATTTGAACAACCTAAACTCAACTAAAAATTTATTGATCTAACGTATGAAGAATAAAAAAAAAACAAAATATCATAAACTAATGACATCTTTTCCCTCGAATAGAAAATTTTTTCTTTCTCGAACAACAAATTTTTTCTTACTCGAACAGAGAAAAATGTATATCAGATATCCTTTTCCCCTCTCTATTGCAAGTGATGAGTTGATTCTTGATTTCACTGGTCTCTTTATTCCTATTTGAATTTCTGATTTAAGTTACAAATCCGCCTCGTTTAACATACTCTTTGTAAAAATCATTGGCTTCTTCATAGGTTAGGAATGTCATCCCAACCTTGTGGATGTACTCTTCATCCACATCACACAAAAACTGTGAAAACAAAGCAAAAACAAAAGCAATTACGGACAAACAGAAAAATGTAAATACAACGAACAGATTTTATAAATATAACGAACATAACATCTAAAGTTAATAATAATGAACCAACGCAAACAACACTTTTCCCAGATTCAGATTGAAATTTAGTTGAAATCGATTTTCTAACATGAATGAAGAGTACTCTTCATTCAGATCACACAAAAACTTTAAAAGCAGAACAAAATCAAAATCAATCACTAACGAATAAAAAATGTAAACATAACGAATAGATTTTATAAATATAACGAACATAACATCTACACTTAATAATAATGAACCAATGCAAACAACACTTTTCACAGATTCAAATTGAAAAACAATTGAAATCAATCTTCTAATATGAATAAAGATTTTACAAATTAAATTAAACCTCAAAATAAACAATCCAACAACGAGAACATTAACAGTATTCAAATATATCAAAATCTAAAGAACAGGATTCGAATACAATTTTCACTCAAACAAATTCAGAATTTAGGAGCTTAGTTGGGACTTAGTTATGAAATATAGGTGTTCATATTGAATAGTTTAATATGATAATCTTAATAAATAAGAAATAATTATAGTAGTAATAAATCACCAAATTAATCAAACCTGACCCTCTCAAACAAAAATTTTTTAAATGTTTGAGTGAGACAAAAATTAGTCCAAACTTTTTTTATTTATATTCATTAATTATTATTGAAATAAATTAATAATTTTAGATATTATAAACATATAATTACGAATGTTAATTATATATAAAATTAAATATATTAAATTAAATACGATAATTTTGTTGTTTCGCTCAAATTTTCTCGACAGAGTCGAAGAAAAGAGTTTGTATATCAATCTCTTTCAAGAGGTGGGATACGACTCCTTTTAATTATGTGAGATTCGACTCTTTATAAAAGCCAAGACAAGCCAAGACAAAGTACTGTGAATTTGCAATAAAATGGAGTTTTTATTGATTGCGAGCATAAGTGGAATTATAAGAAATGGTAGAGTGTACACAAATGAAGTAGCTATAGTATAAACTACTGAATACAAAATAAAGAAAAATTATGAACATTGAAAGCTACTGAAAGCAAGTATGAATCAAAAAATGCTCGAAATGAAATGACGAGAATGAAATAATATGAATTGAAAGAAGAAGAAGAAAGCAAACTTGAATTTAAAATGAACAGAAAGGGAAAATGATACTCTCAAGTACTCACATTCTGCACATGCACTTCATTGTTTCCTTGGACGTCTGAGGAGACTTAGAATTTCTTCATAGCTTTGTGGTAGTGAGTTGATATAAAAGTGATGCCTCCCAAGTGCATAGACTTCATCTATTTATAAGCATGAAGTAGTGCTTAGTTGCTTTAGTTCTACACACATTTGGAGTGACTTCTTGCTCCTCAAATTCAGCACTCACGTCGAACGAACCATCAAACCATATCATTCCATCGTTTTCCTTCAAATTTCGCTAAGTATGAATTTTTTCATATTTTTTGACACGACAACTGTTTGTTCATCTCTCTGGACTTCCTTACTTGCTATCTTTTTGTCGAAACACATTTTCTTGGCTTTTCTTAGTCGAGAATAATTTACATGCCAACACTTAATCAGAAAAAAAGATTTAGCCTAAACATTTATATTATTATCTCTCTAGCATTACTTTAAATTTGGTTTAGGTGCTCAAATAACAACTAACGAAATTTGGTTAAACTAGTTACTAGTTAGATTTTTTGATTAACGTCTCTGATTCGATTCTAATAATGAAAATTAAAATAATCCACTATTAAAGTATTAAAAAATGTTACATGAAAAAAAATTAACAATAAACTTAATTATTATATATTTATTTATATTTATCATATTAATTCTTATTTTTTTAAATTTTGATAATCTTCATATATTTTTTAATTAAATAAGGAATAAGTATTTTTTATCACTAAGATTTAGAGTCAAAATTAAATTCATCTCTAAAATTTAAAGTAAGAGAAAAATGCAATTATAGAAGAAGAATTAAAAAAAAGAAGAAAAATTTAGAAGTTTTTGTTGAGCTAATAAGAAATTGAACTAATTAAAAGTTTTTATAAATAATATTTCATTTTCTTTGAAAAAATTTTAAATCTTTAAAAATATTTTTATTGCTTGAATTATTTTTGTTATAAAATATAATTATTTTATAGGATTTATTCAATACATAAATAATATAGATGTGGATTTTTATTAAAAATATATGCGAGTCTATAACTATATTTTATTTTATTTTAATAGAATATAAAAAGTAAAATATATATCATAAAAGGAATTTTTATATCCGTATCCATTTTATCACTTAGATACTTTAAAATAAGTAGTAAAATATATATCATAAAAGAAATTTTTATACCTGTATCCACCTTACCACTTAGATAGTTTTTTTTTTTTTTTTGGTGTCTAAATATATAAAATAAAAAGAAAACACGCTAGAGAAATAGCAAACTAGCTAATGGCGACATCAAGATTGATAAGTTCCCGGAGGTCATCCCAAGGTAATAACCATTCCGTATAATGCACTACATGGATGGTTGCATGTTTTACCATAGCGTCAGCTACACGGTTAGCAGTTCTCTGAAACAGATTTAGCTCCACTCTCCAAGGCCAGAGTAATATATTTTGGATCCTGGAGATAAGCACACTCTCCTCGCTATAAAAAGGAATATTGGAATCCTTCAATAGCACATAAGCCTCATAACAATCAGTCTCGCAATAAACCTCTTTGAACCCAGCTTCCCATGCCAGTAACAGGCCTTTGTAAATCGCAAACAGCTCCCCCTCAAGAACACTTAATATCTGAATAGTACCAGCGCACCCACGTTGTCAGTCTCCGTTGTGGTCCCTAATAGCGCAGCCAAACCCGACAATATCACCATTGTGCATCTTGCTAGCATCACAATTTAATTTTATTGAATCCGCAGCCGGGGGTCTAATCAGGAGTAACCAAAGTGGATGAAAAGGATTGATTCATAGAGAATACTTTGTGCAGTTCAGTTTCGGAAAACTTGATCAAAGCATGGACTTTTCTCAGAATCCAAGGTTCCTCTTGTTGAAAATGGCATTGTTACGGTATCTCCAAATCCACCACAGAGTACAAGAAAAAAGGAAGGAATTATCTTTCATACCTTAAATAATCCAACTCTGAATACCAAGAGATGAGGGGAGAAATCCCATCCTACTCCAAATATCCCGCCAGAAGGAGCAACCCCTCAAATAATGTAAGGTTGATTCGACAGTGAGATGACATCTTTTACAAGAATCAGATGGAACCAAACATCTCTTATGACAGAAGAAAGCAGTTGGAAGTGCATTATGAAGAAAAAGCCAAATCAAAAGTTTGAACTTTTCCGGTATTTTCAAACGCCAAATCCATAACTAATTAGCATTTTCATTCCAATCGATTTTTTGCTTACAGAACCATCTATAACCGAAGCTTGCCGAGTAAACTATGGAAAAGAAGCGAATCAAAATATTTTCGCTTTTGCTCCTAAATAAGTTTGCTTATTTTGTATGATTTGTTCTGTTTTAAATTTGAATAGGAAGAAAAATAAAATAAAAAGAAAAGTAAAAAAAAACATAAAGTCAGATAGTGGATGAAGAGGATGAAGGTTTTCTTTCACTTTCACTACCTATGACGCTATGACCCATCTTCTTCATCATCAGCTACCACATACCCACTTCATATCAATTATCATCCATCTTCTCTCTTTCTCTCTCTCAAATCTGAATCACAATCACCACACACATCCATCTGTACCCAAAGAGAGAGAAAGAAAAAAAAAAAAGGAACACAGTTGAAACTTTCACGACCCACAAAAAAATATTATTATTCCCTCTAGAATCTCTCTCTCTCTCTCTGAACTGTAAACTCAACTAAGCCGCAACAACAGCATCAGAAGCATATATATTTTATTTTTCTTAAAAGAAGAAGAAAAAATTGAAAGTGAAAAAACAACATACACAGCTATAGTTCCTAAAAAACTCACCGCCACCTTCACCATTCACTATGAAACAAAACTAACTGCTTCTCTCTCTCTCTCTTGCATGTACACACACATTCCACCAATAACTCATATTATTCTAATCTCAACCTCTTCAACACATTTTCCTCGTTATGCACCACTATTCTCTCTAATTTCCTTGGCGTTTGTTCTTCCTTTGTCTGCATTTGTGACCCACCAAAAAAAAAACCTCTTTTTATTATATACATATTGAATTGAATTTTAAAATAAAAATAAGAAAAGAAAAAAGAGGGTGTTGTGGTAGGAGGAGGGATAGAAGAGAAAAAGTTGTTGGATTTATAGTACACTAACACCATCACCAAAGCCACCTTTTTGTCCCTTGATTTCTTTATTTTATTTTATTTATCTTTTCTTGTTTACAAGTTTGCTTTTGGAACTGGGGTGGGTGTTTTTGTTTATGCCCATTAACTACTATAGATGAAATGAGTGCTGTGTGGTTCTGAGCAAAGAATTAATCCCATCATGGATCTTGAGTCTGTGATCCACAACAAGAACCCAATTAAGGTAAGCCATGTGTGTGCCATGTGCCATCATCATGTTATTCATATTCATAGGGTTATTGGGAAATCACAAAGAACATGTTTGAAATTATTGTTGCAGGAGCAATCATGGAAAACAGTGCTGACTTTGGCTTATCAAAGCTTGGGAGTTGTCTATGGTGACTTGAGCACTTCACCACTCTATGTGTATAAGAGCGCCTTTGCTGAGGATATTCAGCATTCAGACACCAATGAAGAAATCTTTGGTGTGTTGTCCTTTGTGTTCTGGACACTGACACTGATTCCACTTCTCAAGTATGTGTTCATTGTGCTGAGAGCTGATGACAATGGTGAAGGGGGAACTTTTGCTCTCTACTCCTTGCTATGCAGGCATGCCAGGGTCAGCCTCTTGCCTAGCACTCAGCTTGCTGATCAGGATTTAACTGAGTACACCATTGATGGAGGTGGAACTCTTCAAGATAACAAGAGGAATAATGTTGGGTGGGGATTGAAATTGAAGTCTTTGTTGGAGAAGCACAAGGTTCTCCAAAGGGTGCTTCTTGTTCTTGCCTTGATTGGAACTTGCATGGTTATTGGGGATGGTGTCCTAACACCAGCAATTTCTGGTAATTGAAGGGTTTCTTATTTTTATGGTTGGTATTGAACTTGGTTTCTTGGTAACTCATTTTTTTTTTGGGGGTTCATTTTTGCAGTTTTTTCTGCTGTGTCTGGTTTGGAGCTTTCCATGTCTAAAGAGCAGCACAGATGTAAGCTCAATTATTTCATCTTTCCTTTGAATTCTCATTTTTGTCTCTATAAAATTTTAATAGTCTAGTTTGTGTTCAAGGGAGATTAAGATTTCAACTACAGTGAAAATATAATTTTTTGTAACTAAGCATTAAGGCTTTGGAATTTGGATAGTCAGATTCAATTGGAGAAAGCTGTGCTATATTTTCCCCCCCTTTAAATTCAAAGATAAGATGCTTTATTCAATCATCAATGTTTTATATATGCAGATATTATATATGTATCTAGCTTACAGCTGCTGATAAAAACTATGATATGTTTTGAGTCTGTTTTCCATTATTTTTCAACTTTGATGAGTAAATTTTTCAGATTTTGAGACTCTTGGTATCCGTCATCTGGAACAATTCTAAGGAATATGTTCTAAAATGATTTACAAAATTGGGAATAGTTCTTATTGCCTTGTAATATGTGATGATACTGCAATTGTCTTAGCTGGCTGTTCAATCCCATAGAACTATTGGTATATATGCTGCTAAGATATAAAAAATTATTCTAGTTGGGGTATCATGGTAAATATATGCTCAATGCATGAACAAAATCTTAATTTAAGCCTTTCCTTTTCATCTTATAAGTATTTTATTTTAGTGGACTAAACGGGAGCACCAAAATAACTGCAAGTGCATGCACAGTTGTGGGTCCTACAATATATAATCAGGAGAAACTTGCGTGTGTTTCGTTTGTGTTTTCATTTTCAGAATTTTCTATTTTGGAGATCTTGTAAAGAAAGAAGAGAAAATAGTAAAAACAATAAAATTCACTGTTTACTGTAAAAGAAAAAGGTACATATAAATTCCGTGGCTATGATGTAAACCACTAATCAAGAGTATCAAGTATATAAAAATAGTTGCTTTACAAAGTTAAAACTTTGATTAGCATATGATGAGATCATACTAAGGTGAAATGCAGTGTTTGTTTTTTTTTTTTTTAATAAGACTTTAAATACTCTGCTGTGGACCAATCTTTTGAGAAGTCATTTAATTGGATACAAAATTAGGTATGGCCACTATTAGACTTGTCATGAATAGTACATGCAGTTCCACTAATGATGCATAAACAATGATTATTCATAGTGCTTGTGAGGCAAATCTAGACCTAATTCTGACCTACTTTGAAGCACTGCAGATGATGAAAGTACTAAATTAAGTCACTCTAATGGTACTATTACATATGAACCTGGCCCTTCTTTGTCCTTAATTTATCTGACATTTGTATTTGAATCACTAATACTCTTTTTTGGTGACTAATCACTAATAGTCTATTAAAGCTTAGGTAAAGTCTACACTTGTTGCTCATTGATCATTAAAACATGCTTTGATGTGAATATATACAATATATGATTGATGTTTTGATTCAAAACATGAATAAACTTAAACAAGATGGTAACTAATTGGAATGTTTCCCCTGCTACAACATCCATGACCAGTTAGAAATACTGAAAGCAAACTTTTAACATCAATAATATTTGACTTCTTGATTGTTGGTTATGCAGATGTTGAGGTTCCAGTTGCCTGCATAATACTGCTGTTTTTGTTTGCACTTCAACATTACGGGACCCACCGTGTCGGATGCCTGTTCGCACCGGTTGTGCTGACTTGGCTGCTATGCATAAGTGCGATTGGAGTTTACAATATCTTCCATTGGAACCCCCATGTTTATCAAGCTCTTTCCCCATACTACATGTTCAAATTTCTGAGGAAGACACAAAAGGGAGGGTGGATGTCTTTGGGTGGGATTCTACTGTGTATAACAGGTGTGGAGAAAGTGTAGCAAGTTGTTTTCCAGATTTAGTGTGTTCTTGAGTGACACATGTTTTATCTTTCCCTGATATTTTGTTCCAGGTTCCGAAGCCATGTATGCTGATCTAGGACACTTTACACAATTGTCAATCAAGGTAACATGAATTACAACTTGATGAACATTGATGAATTATCTAAATCATAAGAAGATGCTAAAGTGGTTTTATATAAGCACCATATTATGTCAATATGTTAAAATCTTCTATTTGAATTGTTATTTCGCCTTCTCTGAAAACTAAACTACCTTTATACTCCTCTGTTTCAAAATAATGGTCCCGTCTGCAGATAGCTTTCACCTTTTTGGTATATCCTTCCTTGATCCTAGCATATATGGGACAAGCTGCATATCTATCAAAGCATCATGAAATGGAAAGTGATTATCGGATTGGCTTCTATGTATCGGTACCTCGTAAGTTCTCTTCGATGTCCTCTATGGTTGCATACTCCAAAAAGAAAAAAACTGGTAGCATTTTTGCTGTTTGGCTTACTTTTCTCTTTCACCTTTGTTAGGACCACTTAGATGGCCTGTTCTTGCAATTGCCATACTTCAAGCTGTGGTTGGAAGTCAAGCAGTCATCACCGGAACTTTCTCGATAATTAAACAATGCTCGGCTTTGGGATGCTTCCCCAAAGTCAAGATCATTCATACATCATCAAAGATTCATGGCCAGATTTACATTCCAGAGATAAACTGGAGTTTGATGCTGCTTTGCCTGGCTATTGTGGTTGGATTCCGAGATACCAAGCGCATGGGAAACGCAGCAGGTAACATAAAGCAATTCGTGATGCAACTGAATATTCTGTGGCACTGAATCATAATAGAATAGTTCATGCATTATCTTCTTTAATTGTGGTTAAAAATAAAAAAATAGAGTTCGATCTTCTGCTTTTTTGTGGTGACTAGTTATCTTAATTCTTAATCATACTCATGATTTATGAGTATTAATTATCATCTTTATCTTGATCTTGATTGAATTTGATTAGTTTTAACAGATATTTTGTTTCCTTTCCATGATCAGGGTTGGCTGTCATAACTGTCATGTTGGTGACCACTTGCCTAATGTCTCTAGTTATGATTTTATGCTGGCATAAAAGCGTTTGGCTCGCTGTTTGCTTTATTTTGTTCTTTGGCTCCATTGAAGCACTCTATTTCTCTGCTTCACTCATCAAGTTCCTAGAGGGTGCTTGGGTCCCCATTGCCCTCTCATTCATCTTTCTTATTGCCATGTATGTGTGGCACTATGGCACACTCAAGAAGTATGAGTTTGATGTCCAAAACAAGGTCCCGATCAACTGGCTCCTCGGTTTGGGACCCAATCTTGGAATTGTTAGAGTTAAGGGAATTGGCCTCATACACACTGAGCTAGTATCCGGGATCCCGGCGATTTTCTCGCACTTTGTTACCAATCTGCCAGCTTTCCATCAAGTTGTGATTTTCCTCTGCGTCAAATCTGTTCCGGTGCCTCATGTCAGGCCCGAAGAAAGGTTCTTAGTCGGTAGAGTCGGCCCGAAGGAGTATAGGCTCTATAGGTGCATAGCACGGTACGGCTACCGTGATGTTCACAAGGATGACATGGAGTTTGAGAAGGATCTTGTTTGCAGCATAGCGGAATTCATCCGATCAGACACTTCCGAATACGGCTTAGGACTAGGGAATTTCGAGGACGATACGAAAATGACAGTTGTTGGGACCTCGGCATCAAAGTTGGAGGGCGTGAGGATGTCAGTGGACGATCAAGAAGACACTTGTCCTGAAACAGAAGGCACGTCTGAGCTGAGGGTGGTTAGGTCTCCTACAATTCGGAAACGAGTGAGGTTTGTCGTACCGGATAGTCCGCAAATCGATATGGAAGCAAGGGAGGAGTTGCATGAGCTGATGGAAGCAAAGGAAGCCGGAATGGCATTCATAATGGGACACTCATATGTTAGAGCAAAAAGAGGATCAAGCTGGATCAAGAAAGTTGTTATCAATTATGGGTATGATTTCTTGAGGAGA
>JASCZI010211607.1:27405-38478 GCA_036250425.1 Stylosanthes scabra | reverse complement strand
TTTTAAAACCCCCCCCCCCCCCCCCCCCCCAAAAAAAAACTTGTTGCATGGGAAACCTTTTGATTCAGCTGAGCTTTTGCAAAGATGCTTGGCAAGCTTTTGTTAAGTGCAAGACTCCATTTTTTTTTTAGTACAATATACCTTATATAACACACAAAAAAAAAATCTACTATATTAAAATTAAAGTAGTATAAAGGTAGTATTAGCAGAATAAAACTAAATCCTGCATTACAATTTACACATTTAGCAATCTTTTACTTTTAAAAAAGTTTTCAAATAGCAGAATAAAAAAGATACAAAATCTTCAACCGTAGTCCTTCTTTACCCTTTTTTTTATAATGTAATTTTGAGATTCTTAAAGATAATTAGACCAAGTGGTAGTTGAATTTATATTCTTGATGTCTTGATGATTGATTAATGGATGAGGTGTATGCAGATAGCAGGGCCAAAGTTCTTGCTGGATCAAGTGAAGGGTATATTGGACACATAGATGGGAGACACAGAGAAGCCAGAATGAACCACCCAAAAGGCCTTACTGTTGATGACAGTGGAAATATTTACATTGCTGACACTATGAATAAAGCCATCAGAAAAATCACTGATCAAGGTATAAACTAATTTTTCATCTCCATGAAACTAGTTAACATCAGAGATTTTAGGAAAAACTAGAGTTAAACTAGAAACGTTGAACATGTTTTTTTATACGGTGCAGGGGTCACAACCATTGCAGGTGGTGGAAAATGGGTTCAATCAAGAGGGCATGTTGATGGTGCAAGTGAGGATGCTAAATTTTCAAATGATTTTGATGTAAAATATGTTGCTAGCAGCTGCTCCCTTTTGGTGGTTGATCGTGGAAACCAGGCAATTAGAGAAATTCAACTCCACCTTGATGATTGTACTGCTTCTGCTGCTGCTGCTTCTTCTTCTGATGAGTATGATGCTAGTTTCCACATAGGTATCACTAAACATATCTTACTATTATAACCCAATCTCACATATCACTAAACTTATATATATGTTTTTAATATTTTGGTGTATAAATTGTAGGAATAGTGGTGCTTCTTGCTGCTGGATTCTTTGGCTATATGCTAGCATTACTGCAGTGGAGAGTGAGAGCAATGTTTTCTTCTCACCATGTAAGTCTTGCATGCAGTTGACTTGATGTGAAGTTGTTTCTTGATATATGTTTGACTAAAATCAATTTTCTGATATGTAACATTTCAAATTTCAATTTATACCCTATTAAACATGTTACAGAACAAAGTGAGAAAAATTTCATCATAATCATGCTATTGGTTGATTTTCAGGATCCAAGGCCTCCATTAAGGAAAAGCACAGCACCTCCACCACATCAAAGGCTTCCTCCAAACTCAGTAAGGCCTCCATTGATCCCAAGTGAAGACGACGAATTCGAGAAACAAGAAGAAGGTTTCTTTGTCTCCATTGGAAGACTCTTCATCAACTCAGGCACATCCATGGCTGAAATCTTAGGTGGCTTGTTCTCATCATCATCATCATCCAGAAGGAACAAATCTTCACAACTCCATCAATATCATCATCATCATCCTCCTCAATACCAACAACAATACCATCACCATTATGCACCATCAAACAGGAACCATCATCAATCATGGCCAATACAAGAGAGTTATGTGATTCCAAATGAAGATGAACCTCCTCCACCATTAGAAACAAGAACACCAACACATAGTAGAAAAACAACAACAACATACCCTTTTGTCACCAATGAGATTGAGAAGCCACAGAACTTGAAACCAATTAGGCCTAATAATAATAACAATAATCATAATCATAAGGCTAATTATTTGGACAAATGGGATGATGATAATGGAGGTGACTGTGATGATGATCATCAACAACAACCACCCCAACATCATCAATATAAGCATCCTAAGCTTCAACACCATCAAATTCAACAACACCAGCATCAAATTCAAGCACGGTACTCATCAACAACCACCAGCACCGCCACTCCACAAGGCTACTATGAGCCGAACTGCGAGCCGAACGGCGAGATCGTGTTCGGCGCAGTTCAAGAACACGATGGAAGGCGTGAAGCTATGGTTATAAAAGCTGTGGATTATGGAGATCCCAAATACAGTCACCATAATGTTCGTCCAAGGTTGAATTATGTTGGTTACTCTCATGCTTATTGATGAAGACCATATATAGTTACTGGAATGATGAGTACGTGACTTCAATCATTTGATACCAAGGCCAATTCGATCTCTCTTGTGTCTTTTAAATTTGCAACTTGCTATATAGTGGCAAATCAAAATGGTAGAGAAAAGCATGGACTTGCTATAGTATATCATGATGATGATATATATGTTTTTACTAGTCTTGATCTAACTTTTTGTTTTCCTAGACACATTATTATTATTAGACAAGAAAATCAAAATCAGAATTAACTATTTAATATATTTGATTAAATTATCCTCCAGTTTTCAACTTCACGTGAGTTTTCCATTATTATTAGGTAGTATCAGGTTTTTACTCTGGTGAGGATAGTATGTTTGTTCATCACATGATGAAATAACGTGTTTGATGAGGGAAGGGGACGCGTGGGTGTGACTGAACTGGTTCGTCTCATGTATGTCACTGGCATGGTAGAGTGCTCACTGTACTTCTCTCTCATGCTGATGTGAATGAAGCATAATTTGGTATTGTTAATGATGATTAGTGTGATGGGCTTTTTTTGGTGGGCAGGGGTTTGAGTTTTTGATGTATAGTGGAATTGTTTTTGGACTAGAAAATTTTGTGCTCTTTTCCTATTTTATTATGTCATGTCATTTTTTTTCATTAGACACTACTGTCTCACACACCCACTTTCTGGACGCTGGACAGTGATACATTAAATGTTTTTTTTTTTTAAAATAATACCAAAGTATAATATTGCAAAACTTTTATAATTATATTCTGTTATTGCAGATATAATTAGTTTTCAAAACTATCAATAAGGAATGTATGTATAATGTATTTAGATATATATATATATATATATTTTTTTTGGTGTCTATATATCTAATTATATTGCTCCCTGTTAAACATAATAATGGACGCTTTTGCAAGATATATATGCAAATCATACGCTGGCTTCTTGTAATCACAGCTGTGCCACTAAACTATGGCAGCAACTAAGATCATTTAGTATCTAATCAATTAGCAGGAATAGTTAATCAAATATTTTTATATTTCTCTATGTATAGTAATACAATTAATCTTGGTGTACACCTCCAACTAAGTCCCAAACGAATAAGTTTTTAGTATTAGAACGAACATATTTGTAAAAGCAAATGAACAGGTTTTTAACCTGTTTTGTGTCAACTATAAAACATGTTCGTTGTATATACAGATTTTTGTTCGCGCACGAACAGAATATTACTACTAGAATGAACAGGTTTTTAAAAGCAAACAAATAAGTTTTAAAATATGTTCGTGTCAACTATAAAAATATGTCCGTTATATATATAAAAATATGTTCGGTTGGGACTTAATTGAAAGTGTACACCAAAAAAAGTGTACATGTAGCATTACCGATAATAATATTAGATGTACAACTACACTTATATTTTATCAAATTCCAAATAAATGACTTAGTTAAATTTAATTGAGCTAAATAAATTTATACCTAGAATTATTGTTTTCCATATGACAATCATGTATATATGTAGGCCACGCTTCTAATGCCAATACTTTCTGTAACTAGAAATGAGCTAGCATTTTAGAAATACATATTTATTATATTTCATTCATTATAAACACATGACAATTTTTTATTGAATTAATAATTTATTAGCTACTTAAACCACCATAAACCAAATCACGAGATTCTCCGCAAAATATATATATATATATATATATAATTAGAACATGCATGATGCATAACCGGGAAAAATAAAAATAATACACTTAAAATACAATCTGCATGTGAATAATTTGACACTAAGTTATGTCTATGGGTCTCTTAATAGGAACCGGTCCGGTCAGTTGTTTATCATAAATTCATAAGCAATGTATTAACTTATAGTACGTAGGTAAAAAAAAAATATATGATCATTTTAAGGAAAAAAAATAATGAATAATAATGTCGTAATAGAATAGAACCCAACTATAAAAAGGAGAAGAAATTCCTTAACATTGAAGTTTTTATTTATTCACTTTCTTTTTGACAAAAGAACTGTTCTATCTCTCCATTTTTATTATTTTATTTTAACCTATTTGTGTTCCTTCCACCCAACTTCGAATTCATTTAAAATGACTGTGCATCTAATCAGGGCCTAAGAACGTATCTGGCTATATATCTGGTGTAGTATATATTGTACCTATTTGTTTAATTATTATTTGCTTAATTATGAATTATTCGGGTACTCTCTTATTTCATATGAAAAATGTCATATATTAATTAATGTTGCACTCAGTTAGAAATAAGAGAGAAGATTAAAAAGATTAAGAAATAGAAATCTATACATTGAATTGATTATCTAACAATACAACATTGCATTTATTTATAATTTATTAGAGTTTAACTACTACGTTCCACTAGCAATATTAAACTATAAACCAACTAGCATTATCAAACCACTAACACAATACTTAATATTATCTAATACACTCCAAATCCACAATTCTTCATTTTTTTTTCTTCTTTCAGTTCTTCATCTTAATCTCTTCTTGATGTTGATCAATAGGATATAAGCGATAATAACTTGCAATGCTACCTCCACCGTTATTCAAGTCAAATTCAAAAGTCAAAATCCTCTAAATTCCTAATTTTTCCAAATTCAATAAGAAGAACACAAGATGTTATTACTTGAAGGGAAAAAAATGAAAAGAAAAAGAAAATTTTTACTTATTTTGAAGCTAAAAGGGGGAAAAACTCTGTTTCTTTTTTTTTTTTTAATGTTTATCTAAATATAAATATCAATTTCTTTCATCAATGCAAATCTACCTCATTTTAATTTATGTGCAAATAAACGATGATCGACTTATGTCAAAAAAAAAAAAAAACGATCGACTAGAAGAACATCAAATAAAGAAATGATGACTAACCTAAAAAAATTTCTCATATTTTGTTCCATGAAATTTCAATGAATAGAATTTCAATTTAAATATTAGAAAATGATTGAGAGTCCTAATTCATAAACCTAATAATAATTCTTCTAATTCTAAATAAAAGAAGTTTTACATCTTTTATCTTTTTAATTTTTAAAAAAATAATATTTATATTTAAATTTTTTATTCTTTTAAGTATTAGGAGAATAATTAGGCTTATGAGTTAGAATTTCCTATCATTACTCTTAAGTAAGTATATAGTGTGTGTGAGAATTGCCTTGTATTTAATTAAAATATTTAACAAATATATAACACAAAATATATGTAATAAGATGATTGATTTTTTTAAATTATTCTGGAAAATCACATTAAGTTACTTTTTAATTTCAACCAACTTATTAATTAGTACGCGTAAGTTTTTTTTTAATTTTTTTCCCCCTAAAAAATAGGCTTTTAGCGACACAAATAATATCACTTGACCCCATAGTAATAGAGAAAAATCTATCTACAAAACAAGATTATAATCGACATTTAAGATGTTGCTGATTAAATTGAGACTTGAGAGAAGAAAACTAAATATTTTGTATGGATATATATTCTTGTTGGACAATAAGTAACTCGACAAATTTGATTGGATTTGGTTTTAATATATAAAACTAAAAGAGTAATGATATTAATATAAAAAAAATAATAATAATGATAATCCTATGAAATCAACATTAAGAAGTCAATAATAAAATTATTATTCAAAATTAAAAATTTATCATCCAAAACTAAAAAATATTATCATTCGAACATAATAAAAATATCATCCATGTAATATATGAATCAATTTTGCTATATACACACACAAACACATCAAACACACAAAACTATCCCACTTGCATCCAGGCGCCTGTATTTAACGGGAAAACCCTAAGTTCGGAAAACACGCGCCTCACTTCCTCTTCCCACCCACGTTCGAAATCGTCTCATTCAAACCAAATATGATAACCTAAAAACACTCAGTCCCACAACCCACAAACTCTCACTCACAAAAAACTACTCAACTCCCCAACTTCGTCTTCGTTCCAAACTCCATTAACGAGCAGAAGACTGAGGCATTGAAGGACGCAGAAAACTCAAGCTCCCACTTCGAACCTTGAGCAGAAAACGAAATGACGATCAAAAATTAATATTCTACACATTTTCAACTACTTGAAACTAGGGATATATTTTAGGGATTTTCTGCAATTGATTCTTCGAATTGATTTCTAGGGTTATGTACGTCAACCACTTGAGCAGAATTGAGGTTCAAAAAGTTCTGATCAGATCTGAAGATGATTTACGGTTCTGATCAGTTCTTTTCAAAGTTCTGCTCAAATTTGTCAATGAATATGTTTTGTATATGTTAAATGTTGATTTGTGTGATTCTGCTCATGTTGGTATCGGAATTTAGTGATTTATTTGTTCATACTTGTCGTTTCTGTTTCTGGGGATAAATTTATTTTGATTTCGAAAACCCTAAGGCCCTGCATTTTGTCTTGTTTTATGCAATTTGTTTGATAATATGCTCAGAACTAGATAAGGGGTATGCATTTTCATACTAAACTTGTTTTGAGAAATCTTGAATGGTGTAAACAAAGTGTTTGGGATTCTGATCAACTCTTTTTAAAATTCTGTTAAGAAATGCACTAGCACCTTCATTGTGGTTTGAAACAGATTCATTGAGATGATTGAATAGTGAATATTAAATTGTTATGAATTCTGATCAAATGTTTTCAAAATCCAGCTCAAAATGAACCTGCATTCTTATATTCCACTCATTTAGTTTTGAAATTCTGCTCATACTGGACTTGCACTAATAATTAGGTTTGAAACTGATTTATTGAGTTCATAGAATAGTGAATAATAACTTGTTATGGATGATTATCAAATGTTTCCAAAATTCTGCTCAAAATGAAATTGAATTCAGGATGGCTAAGAAGAATGTCAGCGGATCTACAACAAAGGAAAAGGGGAGGGCGAAAAGAGAAGCAAACAATTGAATTATCATGTTTCTTCCACTTCTGCTCATACTTTGGTCTAACCTATTTGTTTCCATATTCTACAGAAACGTAGTGACTCACGATGCATGCCTCTGAAGTTCCGGAAGATATATGACCGCCTCTTTCCTGAAAAGAAAGCACTCGTTGATGAGATGGGATTGGGAGCCTTGCAACACCTTCCAAACTTCTACATCAACCACAAGGTCTTGATCGAACTTGTGAGGAGTTATGATATATTCACCAACACTATCAGCACAAGTGTTGGTGAATTTCTGATCACATCGGAGAAGGTTGGGCATGCCTTTGCACTAAACTGCCGAGGTCAGTACCAAAAACTAAAATTTCCTTACATCTTTCTCAAATATTATGCTCATCCATGCAATTGAATTCTGATCAATTTGTTTGCAAGAGACCTATTTGAGAAGAGGCAGAAGGATTTCGAGGATAAGCTGAATGAGGAAGAAAAACAAGTCCTGGATCTCTTCAAAGGGAAATCCTTAACCTTCGTACAGGATATGGTTAAGGATTGTCCGATAGAAACCGATGAACAGAAAAGAACCTTCAAGAGAGCATTTGCTTTGTTCATCCAAAAGAGTTTTCTCTTGCCAACGTCCTCCGCATACATCAGCCCCATACATCTTCCTGTCATCAGAGATATTGACAACACACAGGACAGGAATTGGGCCCATCATGTCAACTCCTTCCTTATCAACGGAATCAAGGAGTTTCATGATCAAGGCAGTCAGGCTGTGAAGGGCTGCCATTTTGTCCTGATGATCATTTATTTCAGAGAGAGGTACGATGGCAAGAGCTTCAATGATCCAAATTTCCCGGCTCCATGGTACGCTGCCATTCAATAATATCTTTGAAATCTGATGAACATCTCAGGTTGGTCAACAAGGACAAGCTAATCACGCATAGATATGTAAGTGTCTTAAACTCAAACTTTTTATTGAAATAATTCTGCTTGCTGTCGTAACTTGTTTATCCCTATTCATAACCTCAGATTTTTGACCCCATCCTCTACTCCGGACATTGGTGGATGTATGTCCTTGATAAGTTGAAGAAAACGTTCTTTGTTGTGGACTCAAAACGTAAAGATGCCCCCAGCAGCGAGAGAAAAAGGATTAATAAGTTTGCTGTGAGTTAAACAAACGTGTTTTCTGAAAATTTGTTGCCTCTGTTTTTTTTAGCAGAATTTTTAAAAAAATTGATTAGAATTTATCACTAGTTGATCTACTTAATTTTTTTTTTCAGGGTAACATGATAGACCAACTATTGGTCTATGCGGGGTACCATTCACTCCTCACAAAAGGCACAAGGAGTAAACCACCACAAATATCGTGGTTCCCTAGATACCAACAGATCCATGAGTAACCGAACGCGTAAGCGAATTTTTTTTTTTTTGTTCTTTTAAAATTGAAGCACACTAAGGTTTTAATTTTTGGAGCACGGTAAGTCGAATTCTGATTCATGTATTAGCATAATCCTCATGATATATGAATGGACGCTAATTATTATGTTTGACGTGCAGGAGGACCTCCAACGATTCAAAATGAGATCATATGGCAAATCATACTCTCCTCACAAAACCTACACATGCAAAAGGCCATACAGGAGGCAATCAAAACAATCATCCACAAACCGTCGACTGCACTTCGAAGCCCGTATGTTCAAGTGAACACGGACGAATTGAAGAAGCTTTCTTGACACTTCTTTTCTTTTTTACTTACCAAACTGAATTATGACATGTTAAATTATTTTAGGATTCTGCTTGTTTTGGATTCTGCTTAACTTTTTTAAAAATTCTGCTCAAAAATGAATGAAAGACCTCATTGAAAGGTGTATACAACTTTGTTTGGATTCTGCTTAGCTAGTATTAAAATTATGCTCAACATTTATTTGCATTCTTTTCCATTCAACAGATAAATGTAGAAACGTCTTAAACAAAATGAATATATATTGAGAAACGTGAAATATCATATGAGTACTATAGTTGTCAAAAAAAATGTAACTCAAAAAAACGAGCAGAATATACAAAAGAAATGAGTTGAATGGTATCAATGACAATGAACAACTTATCTCCATAGACAGTGAGCACAATGATTCTCAATCAAACGGGCTTGAATTCTCAACATTAACCTCAGTCAAATCTTTTATTTTCTTCTTGTCCGATGAACTTGCAATTTGTTTTTCCAAAGTAGAACCCAACCTTTTCCTTGGGCGTCCTCTTGATTTAACATGAGTTGGGCTATGCAAATCATTCATTCCATCCAATGAACCCTCTTGATGTTTCATAACCGTTTTATCACCTTTCTCTTTGGCTTTAAAAGCAATCATCTCAGCATAGGCCTTATCATACGCACGATGAAGAATCGCAGCCAGACCTTTACTTTCAGATCCAAATTCACTCATTTCAATTGAACGATCAAGCAAGCCTTTATATAACGCTCCTCTTTCATCCAAAACTGGTTCATCATAGCTGCTCCTTATACTTGTGTGGTTCCTCTTCACAGCCTTACTCTATCGATCCAAGATATACTGTGAAGAAACTCGATCCACTTGCTCATGGCACAACACCATCAAAGAATGACGACACAATATCCCCCTTGATTCAAACATCAAACACTGGCATTTCACCTTCATAGATCTTGAATCCTATTTGACCACAAACCTGAAAATAAGCATGAAAATAGCACCATAATCATTTTTTGAGCAGAATTTGAAAAAGTAATGAGCAGAATTGTTATAATGAGCAGAATTTGAACAAGCAATAAGCAGAATTGTTATAATTATAACCTGTTAAGGATGTCCCTTGAAACCTGCTCTTTAACCAAAAAAGGAACAATTCCAAACATACGATGCATTACTTCTGCGGTACAGTTAATCTTCCCCCTAAATTCAGCTTGAACTTCCTTAAACTTTGCATGCGTTTACACATGCTGAAATTGAGCTTCAATGGATGACTTTGTAGCACAGGGTATAATAGTGTTGGCCCCGGCAGCATCGGCTTCTCTTTCTTTCTGTCTTTGCTTTGTAGGCAATTGTCGTATTGTTTTGCAAGTTGGATCAAGGAACTCTTCCGTGTAATGAACTTGTTAAAGAATGCATGCATGCTCTTACTCCTTTGCGTGCTTCTCATTCTCGCCCAAAAGTGTATATCTTGGTATATTGGGACCCATAGATGACGATCTTCGTACAAACCTGTTAACAATTATATAAAACAATAACAATACTTAGCAATTTTTTTAGCAGAATATGTAAACAGATTTGAGTGGAAAATTAACAAATGAATTCTACCTTGGAACCATTTATTTCCTTCTAAGCCGTACTTTGTGATGAAATCCTTCCAGTTTGTTTGAAAAGTCTCTGCGGATAGAGAAGACCACACAACGTTGCTCATCCATTGTTCTATATCAACATGCCCCTTGAATCCGTTCAACTTTTGAGGAATCTTTTTCATAATATGCCAAATGCACCACCTGTGTATTGTTCTTGGAATGCAATCTTGAACGGCAGGAGGCATCGATGGGCATTGATCCGTGATAATGCCTTTGGGATGCTTCCCTCCCATGCAACAAAGCCAACAATCGAATAGCCATTTAAATGAATCGGTGTCTTCGTTCCTCAACAAAGCACACCCAAGAAGTGTGGAATGTCCATGGTGATTCACTCCAACAAAGGAAGCAAATGGCATATCGTATCTGAGATTAAAAATGAGCAGAATTTGAATATATAAGGAGAAGAAGTTAGATATATAATGAGCAGAATTTAAAAATATAATGAGCAGAATTTAGAAATATAATGAGCAGAATGTTAACATATAATGAGCAGAATTTAGACAATACCTGTTTTTGTTGTATGTTGTGTCAAATGAAACAACATCACCAAAACATACATTCATACGCAGCACTGCTCCTTGCATCAGCCCAGAACATGTTTCTTAAAACGTTGTCATCATCAACTTTAG
>JASCZI010211607.1:10414-24834 GCA_036250425.1 Stylosanthes scabra | reverse complement strand
AATTAAAAAAAAAAAAAAAAAAAAAAAGGAAAGGAAGAAAACCGGCATTACCCGGTATCAGGTAATGAAGCCGTTACTAACAGCGTTTTTTTCAATCTATTTTCCGTTATTTATTCCCTCACATCTCATTGACTCATTTGTTCCCCACTCAAAGTCTCAAACACAGAGAGAGATAGAGAGAGAGGGGAAGAGAGAGAAGAAAGAGAAGAAGAAAAAGCCGTACCTTCTTTTCTTCCTCTTCCTCCGGTCATCCACCATGTCGCTGCCGGACAAAACTGATTGTTCCGCGGTCAGCGGCGACGACATTCAAGAGGAGCGGTTCAACCAGAACAGACGCTGCAACTGCTTCTGCATCCCGTGCTTCCGGCGATGTGGCACGGCTTCGCCACTTTGGGAGCGGATTCCGTCGGAGAAGGAGCAATGGTGGAATCGATGCTTTAAGAAGGTGCGGGAGTGTTCGGAGATTGCGGCGGGACCGAAGTGGAAGACATTCATACGGCGGCTGAACTACGGCGGAGGAGGGAGAGGGCGCACTCACATGAAGAACAACGGAGGTTTCCAGTACGATCCAATGAGCTACGCACTTAACTTCGACGAAAGCGCCGCTAAAGACGACGATGGTGCTGTTGCCGTGATCTCGTTTTCTGCTCGTTACGCTTCCCTTCCGAACTCGGCGAAGACGTCGATGGATCTCGGAAAAGACGCGCCAGAATTTGTGTGAATGTCACGTGCCGTCTGATACGGAGGAGGAGTAAGAACGAGGGGATAGGGGAGAGAAGTCGGTTGGTTTTATTTCTTTTATTTGTTAATCATTATTATTTGATTTTTTTTTAATTTAAATTAGTTGTAACTGTAAATTATTGTAAATTTATATCTTGGGAATAAAGATTAAAAGAACTAAGAAGTTTGTGTAGTACCTACGTATGAGTGTTTGATCTCAAATTTCATCTAACAAAATAAGGCAGAAAACAATCACTACGCATACATTTTTTCAGTAGACACCAAGTAAAAATACAATAACTGTTTGATGCTGCGTGCGAAAAACCAGCATGCGCATCGCTTGTGTTGCTGTTCAGTTTTAGTGGTTACTCAAACTGACTTTCATGCTAGAGTCGTGTCAGAGTGAGACTATTATTAATTAATTATATTATATTTAAAATTATTTTTATTCACAATATAAAGAGAATATAATATGTTTTTGGAAGAAAAAAATAATATAATATGTGTTTAATTATTAAAAAATATTAATATTTATTATAAAAAGGTAGACGTAACAGAATTATTGGATAATTAATCCCTTCTTAATTATATCTTAATTATATATAGGCATTTCTATAAGTAAGACAGCCGGTGTATAATAACTTAACAAGTTAATAACATAGCATTTCCATTATTCAAACATGCAATCAGAATATTATTTTTTTATTAGAATAATAACAAATTGACATTTTTAATTGGAATTTGTTTATCTGGTGACCGAACATAATTGATGAAGCCTATGGACGAAGTTTGGTTCATCAATCATGATTATCGTAGTTTGGATTACTACTGAAAATAAGGGAAAGAAATGGAAAGAAGGCTTTTAACATACTTTTCTTTTAAAAATAATATTCATGTTGAATATTTTTAATTTCTCAATTATGTTTTTAATAAGAATTCCATCACAATAAAATTTTGATTCTGTGCAAGAAACCATAATCTAAACTTGGAATTTTGGAGTTTTCAACTTGACACATACATATTAGGTGCAGTCTCTGCTAGCATTTTAGTTCAGTGGCTAACATGGCTTTGAAAAAAATAGCCAATACATGATCAACATGTGGCATGATCTAAAACAAAAAGTGCATGGTTAATTTAGAAGACCGAAGGTGAGAATAGTAATTTCTCACATTACCTGCAAACAACAATATTACAATACACGTGATTGGAATGATGACATCATGTGGGGCAAGGTGATTTACCAAAAGTTATTTTTTTTAGATAAGAAAAAATAAATAAATATTACATCTTTAACAGTTTTATGTATTAATTTAGTAAAATCATACAAAATGTTCAATAAAATTATTTATTGCATATTTAATAATTTTATGAGTTTAATTTATTTTTAATATATTTAAAACAAATATTTAATTTTTTGAATTATAATTCAATTCATAAAATTATTTACTCAAATAATGCTTTAATAAAAGAATAAACTTTTTGCCTGGTGATTATCAAGTCTTATATTAACAAAATAATTTATTCACAATGTTCAATCTATTTATTTTTCATGAGTTTAGCTGCACATCTAAAAAAAAAATTTAAGTTGATTATAATTAATATTCATGTATAATAATTTATCAATAAATAAGAATAAAGTATATATTTTTTAAATAGTTTATAAAAATTTAAAGATTTTCTAAAGACAAAAAATATACTTTCTTGGTAATATTATATATATATATATATTTTCATCAACTAAGTCTAATCAAGTAATTTATTTATTTATATATTAAATATAAGATCATTTCAATGTCAAATATTAAAAATAATATCGAAATAAATTTTTATTTGATATAAAAATAGTATTTTATTTGTTATAAAATAAACAATTTAATTAGATTTAAATAGATAAAATATGTGTACACCTAAAATTATTGTATACCTTATCCAAAGAATAATTAGTGTTCACTTAAATAATTCTTCTATCTATCCATTTAACTTTATAGGAACAAGCGTCTAAAAATTAAAGCAAAACTATTATTTGAATATAATATATTTAATCAATAATACTTTAATTAATAAAAATTTTTAATTAATTTTATTTTTATTAAAAATTTTATTTTTTTATAAAATGATTAAATTGATTTGCCACGTTTGTGGTTTGTGATATATGGAGATATAGTTGACTTATTTAACAAAGGTCAAAGTAATTATGCGTTAAAATTTTAGTAGTTAATTCAGGCATAATTAAGACATTCAGGCAGAATAGTTAAAATTTCTATTTAAATCTTAAATTATTTTATTATAATAATTTTAAATGAGTTAATTAATTTTAAAATTTTTTTACTAAATATTATGATTGTATTATTTAGAAGTTGTTGATTTTATATTTTATGTTTTTAATTTAATTTTTTAATTTAAAGTAAAATATTATTTTATTTATCTTGATTTAGAGCATTATTAACCATTAATGTTGTAACATTCACACAATTTATTATTTTTCACTAAAGATTGCAACACTCTTTTGAGTTTAGCGCTTCTTATTTAGTTAAGTATGTTTTAGTGTGTTATCAAACATATTAAATTTTGACTTTATAATAAAAATATTTTATTAAATAGAATGAAATAACTTTTTTTAAATCAAGTATCAGAATTTTTTATTTATGCATTTTAATTGTAAAAGGAATTTAATTTTAATGTACTAACAGTGTAAAATATTTACACTGTTGTATAATCACATTCGTTTGTTTTGATACTAATCATGAGATGAATGAAAAAAAAATTTTTTTTATTAATATAATACTATTTAACTAAATGCATATATAAAATATTAGTCACATTTTGAAATTAAATTCTTATAAATATTGATTTAAGTTATTTATGTTTTTCATAAAATCATATGAGTATGTCAAAAAAAATTATGAATATTAACTAATTTGTAATAATTTATTATATTGATAAATTCTAAATTTAGCAAAAGTACTAACAACGAGTCACAAAGGGGTCCACAGGATAAGATTTAGCTTTTGTGTTTAACTGTCAATTTACCAAAACAGGCCTTGCAGTAGATTACCAAACTTCACGTGATATAATATTATGCTTAAAGAAATTTGTCACTTGTCACTTCTTTATTTGCTGGTCAATATTTTGTCCTTCTTGACCACACTTTACAAATTCACCAAAGAACTACCCTACATATTAAACTTAAAAACTAAAAAGGACTTAATTAATTGCGCATTACAAATTCCTCTTTTTAACTATAATTCTTTTTTTTTTTTAATTAAAGAACACTCAGATAACAAAAAAAATTTCTCGTTATGATTAGATATTTTTTTTCAGAAAAATAAAAACTAACTAAAAGAAAAATGTATAAGAAAAGAAAGAAGAAATCAAGAAAGCACCTCACACATAAGAAAAACAAATCAAATTTTGCAAAATGCATGTATAACACTGCCTTTTTAAAAGTACTATTAAATAGTATAAATTAGGAGACAGACTCAATTCAAAATCTTTAGGAATATCTTCTATTAAAATATAAAAGGAATATGGCTCAAATTAATCTGACATTTACAAACGTCTCTTGTTAATAAGTTGATTGATCTCATTCTCAACGCTCAGTCAATCTATAAGTAATTTCAGATTCAAATCTTTTCAAATCTCAGAACTCAGATTTGTTAAGATTTTGAATTATGACTTTTTATAAAATATAAAACCAGATATTTTTGTTTTTTAATAAAATATTTGTTAAGATTTGTCAAAATAAAAATAAATAAACAGATATTTTCGTTTTTTTAATAAAATATGAAAATATTTTAATTTAAATAATGACAGAATATATTTAAATAATTAAATACTGACATATATAATATAAATTTATGGGTTATATTTTTATTTTATTCATATTTTTATTGTACCAATAAATATAAATTTAGTATGAAACAAATTCTTAAACAGTTTAGGTAGCGTAAAATTGAAAACAAAATTATATTGACAGTTTAGTATAAATTGAAAACAAACTCTTTAGTTTTTCTTTATTTTAAATATGTATTATTCATGTTTGTCAGATGTAATATTAGCCTTATTTATCTATGAATTGTTAAACTATATGATACTTTATAATTACTTAAAAATTAAATATATGTAAATAAATATCTAAAATTTCATGTTTACCTTCAATAATAATTTTGTAAAAAAATTAAATATATAACATCTGTAATTCTCCTAACTTTATATAGAATTAACACCCGTGCAAAAATGCAAAAAATACCCTAGTAAAGCATAAAATGAAAAAAGGTAGGCAATAAAGAAAATAAAAATTTCCACGCATGATGGAAGGCACAATAATGAGAATGAGGGTTGCACTTACAAACTTGAAAATTGATTTGAATTTGGTGGTACCATTACCACTAAGATAGTCTTAACCTCCTAACTGGTCAAGGTTTGGCATCATGGAGGAGCCACTAACACAATGCATTGAAAGTATATCATGAATTTAGTTAAGAGAATGTTATATGACCATATTTTTAATTAATTTTAGCCATTATTTAGCTATCAATATTAATAAGTGTTGATTAAAGTATGATGATAAATTATAAATCAAGGTATAAAGAGTTGATGGTTAAAAATGATGGTTAAGATAAATTAAAATTGATGGTCACCTAGTATTTTTCTTATAATACTTAATATGTTTCATATTTTTTATTATTTTATGGTTAATGATCAAATTTATTCGAAAAGATAGGTCGTTCGTCAAATTAGTCCTTAAAAAATTTTATTAGTTAAAACAGTCTTTAAAAACTTAAAATTAATCGCATTTGTTTTTCTGTTATTCTATTAAAAATTTTTGCAAATTATTGGTCACATAACATTAAGTGACATGTATGTTAGTATTCTAAAAATGATGCTGTTTTTTTTTTTTAATTTATAAGAGTTTTTTTTTTAAAAAAAAACAATGCTATTTTATGTAATTACCGTAAATTTGAGGAATTAAAGAGTTATTCTCGTTAATCCCAAAAAATTAAACGATGTTTTTTTTTTCGCTTATACGAATCTTATAATCATTGTTTTAGGGTGCTGCAATGTAAATTAACACTTTTTGTGACAAATCATTAAAAAAACGGTAATCAAACTATAGAATGATGAATATGATTATTTTTTATTTTTCGAAACTAATTTAATTGAAAAAATTTTTTAAAGATAAATTTGATGAACAAATCGTCAAAAACTAATTTGACCACCAACCCTATTATTTTAGTAAAATTAGAGTGATCAGACTACCAATCATTTCAACAAACTTATAGAAGAATTAAAAAGGAAAAAAACTTATAGAAGAATTATATATGGTGTCATCGTAAGAAAAATAATATCATTAAGAAAATAGTATTACTTTCTAAATTTTATATTAGAAAGTAAATTTTTATATTTATAAAAATCACTGCATTTAGAATAAATTATATTTAATATATTAATTTGTGAATATATTTAAAAAATGAAATAATCTATCAAAATAAAAATAAATACCAATAGTGTACATTTCATTGTCCAACAAAGATCTTATCTCTTTTGTTTGGTTAGTCCATCTACAAGTCTTCACCAAAAAGTGTGACAGTGTTATATCACTTTCTTCTTTTTCATCATTCTCTTTTCCACTTCTTCGTTCGATCTCCACCACTGCTTTATATCATTCCAGTCCAATACTCCACCGAATTTTCATTCTTTTATTTTTGTCCAATTGTATCACTCTAATGTTTTGTTTTGGTCATGTCACAGACACATATTAATGGCCACAAACACAAAGATACACAATTTTTTTTTTATTGTATTTGGTGATTATACACACTTACACATTTTTTTAACCAAATCTCAATTTTATCCTTCCAATATTAAATCACCAATTTTCTCCGCCACTTTTTTCAACTTCAACCAAAAAATTCATAAATTAATGTTTTCAAATTCAATAATCAATTCAGCAATTAATTTTACAAAAGCGGTAAAAATCAAATCAAAATAAATAATCAATCAAATAATCAATTTTTTAAAAAGAATAAATAAATCAGATCTCTGGTGAGAAGGCAGACGGAAGAAGGCAACACGATGGAAGTCGAAGATAAACACGAAAAAAAAAAAGGAGGCTAGGCAAATGACTAAAGGAAGTGAGAGGCGAGACAGGCAATGGCGGTGGTAGGCAGAGATTGCAGATCTAGCAGAAGCGACAACTACAGAAATAGAAGGCAAAGGTGGCGGATGCAGATTTAGACGGCGGCATGAAACCGAGAAGGAGATCAGACACAACAAAGATGGACGAAAGGAAGGAGAAGGAGGTGCGGTAGCAAAGAAGGTGGAGAAAGGGAGCATGAGGTGAGGTGGAGAAGGGAGCTTAGAACAACTCCAATAAGAAACTCACCCAAATTCTTGTTCCTGATACACCTGTCATAAAAAGTAACTTCACATCAGTTTTTGTGTCATAAACAGTAATTATAAACTCAAACTTTCCTTATCTTCTCCAATGCAAGGAACTCATGTTGGTCCAATGGTCCCTGTTGTGACCTGCGTATCTAATTAATAAAAATAAAAATAAAAACTCAATTAAAAATTATTTTTTAATCATATTATTATAATGTATAGATTAATAATAATGCATTATTATAAAATAATTAATATACGATAAAAAATTAATAATTTCATAAATAAGAATAACAATACATAATACATAATTCAAGCTTTAACTAATTAACAACATGACTTAGTAAAAAAAAAACATAGTTAAAGTCCACGATCAACGACGTGCATTGTGAAAATGTCAAATGTGTTCAATAAAATTCTCTTTTAATTGTTGATGCTTCTGCCTATTCCGAAGTTGGGCATTTCTTTGGAGAAATTAATGGTATGGTGTAAAGCTCTCTTCTCCAAACTGAGGTTGTGATAAGTCATTTTCAACATTGTCATATTCATGGCCAAACCCAAAGTTTCCTGCATAAGTGTCTCTTTCATCCTCAATAATCATGTTGTGCATTATTATACATGTTCTTCCTCTTATTATGTTCACAAGCTTATTCTTTTCTCAAAAGCTGGACCACGTATAATTGCAAAACGTGCTTGCAACACTCAAAATGCTCGTTCCACGTCTTTTCTTTGCCCTTCTTGGCATTGTGCAAATAATTTGCGCTTCTTCCCTTGTGGCATTGATATTGATTTGACAAAGGTTGCCCATTCAGGATAAATAGCATCCGCTAAATAGTATCCATAGTGTAGTTATTGCCATTGATAGTGTAATTTACCTCTGGAGCTCGATCGTTAGAATATCATCGATCACAGATGAGTGATCCAATACGTTTATATCATTATTTGAACCTGAAACTCCAAAAATGAATGTCATATCCAAAGGTCTATAGATGCTACAACCTCAAGGATTATTGTTGCAACCCCATGATAACCACTCATGTACACACCTTTCCACGCTTTTGGACAATTTTCCATTGTCAATGCATGCAATTGATGCTACCTAACATGCCAGAAAATCCACGAGCCTCCGCAATTTGTAGCAAGCATTGTACATCATGCGAATTTGGTTTTCGCAAATATTCATCCTCGAACACGGAGATCACACCTTCTACAAACTTTTCCAGACATTCAATTGTGGTACTCTCACCTATGCGTACATAATCATCAACCGTATCAGTAGCCACTCCTTATGCTAACATCCGCATCGCTGCCGTGCATTTTTGCAGTGGTGTCAAGCTTCTTCTCCCAGTAGCATCAACCCTCTGTTGGAAATATGGATATGCATTTGAGAGGGAATCTACTATCCGAACGAATACATGTCTTCTCATTCGAAACCTTCGCTAGAATATGTCAGCATTATACAACGGCTCATCTGCAAAGTAATCTTTGTAGAGACAAGCGTGTCCTGATTCCCAATTTCTATTGATCCATCGACAAGGAGTGGGAAAATATAACACCCTAGACAACAGTACCTCAATAGAATAACTATCGCAAAGGCTTCGAAAAAGGGAACTTACTACGGTTTAGGAAAGATAGGGAACGAGGCAGTAACAACAGTAACACGGAACATATCTAAGTACCTTATGGATGATTTTCCATAAAAGTTCGGTTGTTACAGAAAAGACATGTTTTGCATTTCTTGTTCTTCTGAATCCTCTAACAAACATTCCTCGATCCAGTCGTTGATGCGTGAATTGCATTCCCTCCTTTTAATGCCATGCAAAGCCTTATCAAACAGATCATCAAAATTTCTTGTCATTTGTTGAAATATTGTGTGTAGCGTAAGTGATGCATGAGACTACATAGGATAGGTAATTGCTATTTATATTAACGAACACAATTGTTGCAACGGCTAGTTTTGCAATGGCTAGTTACTCAAACAAATTTCATTAAAATAGAAGACTAAATTTAAAGGTTACAACACAAATTGAAATAAATCAAAGTAGGCAACAAATTGAAACAAACTACAACAGAAATAAAATAAAATAAAATACAACACACCTAAGTAAACCACTTTGCAACAATTTTCTCACATGCAATCTCATGAAGAGCACATCTCCTCTCACTCATCTGAGATGTGTCTTCTTTAAGTATTTGTATATCCATTTCTCTTTCCTTCGCATTTATCTTCATTTCTTTAATAAGCTTCTGAGTTTGTAATTCTTGTTCCTTCATCTCTTGTTGAATCTGTAACTCTTTTTCCTTCACTGCAATAAGCTTCTCTCTGTATTCCTTCTCCTCTAATAGTTCCTTCTCCCTAAAAATCTTGAAATCCTCTATCAGAGAAAGTTTCTTATCAATGGATGATTTCATCTCGCTAAGATCTTCGAACAATTTTTCTTTTCCATTTCCCCTTTTCTTGCTCTTCTTCGATCCTTGCGGGTGGACAAGTGAATCAATACCAGCATCTTCAGCCAAAGATGTCTCTGGGTTTGATGACGACGAGTATGCTCCAGCCGAAGTGGCCTTGGTTCTTTTGGATCCTCCGCTTTGTGTTGGTAGTTGGCTTCTCCATTTTTGTTCCAAACGAAGCATATTATTCTAGTGCCTCTCGAAAGTGAATTTCTGACCATAATTATCGGAATAGATTTTATATGCCAACTCCTCTATATCATTAGCGTTTGAACCACTCCTTATGTTTCGAGTAGCTTGATCATAGCAACTAGCAAATTTTGCATCTGCTTTGCTGAACTTATACCATCGTTTCTTAGTTGCAATTGTTCCCCTTTTCATCGTTGGGTTGTGTTCTTCACAGTAGTTGTTGATCCGATTCCAAAATGTGTCACTCTTTTGGTCGGCACCAACTTCAGGATCAGTTGAAATATTCAACCACGCACTAATCAACATTCCATCCTCTTCCCATTGCCACAGTGTAGTGCTACGTTGTCTCTGATTCCCAATTTCATCATCATTGAGATTGATGGCATATAATCCATGAGGGTTCACAAAATCAGAATGTTGCGAATTCGGACTAGAATGTATCAGAGTTTGAGGGGATGAGTTAGAAGATGCACCAAGACCGACTGAGTCAGGCCTTGATGCACTAGATTGAGACGAAAACTGAAAATATGTTGGGGACATATTATCGATCGAGGGGTTAAAAATTGTTGAGAACGGTTACTAAGGTGTTTGTGCATTTTGGTTATGTGGTGGAAAAATAGGTTGTTGACTATTATAAGAGACTTGAAAATTGAAATTATGCATATTTTGTGGGTTTTGATTTGGAAACGTGTTAGGTAGTGTGAAGTTTTGGTTTGGATTTTGAGAATTTGAAGGTTCTGATTGTTGGGTGTTTGTGTTTTGAGAATAATTTCGTAAGTAATTGAAAAAATTGTTGAATTGATTTGGATCCATTTTTTGATACAAGAAATCTGAAAAATATTGAGGAAGAATGAAAAAAGGTGTGCAAATAAAAGTGTCTATAGTTAGTATTTATAGATGAAATAAATTAATTTAATATATAGTTTATCTTATTACCGTTACTTTTAAACCGTTTAAATGGATTATTATCATATTTTTTTGTTTACAATTGGAGCCCTTTGCACAGGGACTGCGTGTCATTGGACCCTGTGCAAGGAACTCATCCTTGTTTCCTCCAACGCCAAATCCAGTTCCTTCTCTGCAATTTGTCAGACATTGAACTAAAAAAAAAGACCGTTGGAGTTGGCCTGAAGAGATTAATGGGGTGACAACGAAGAAGGAAGAGTAATGTTGAGGGAGGGTAGATTTGGATTATCAACAAATATTAAAAGGTAAAAATGTCTAAAATATTTGTACCCACCATAAAAAATCCTTGTATCGTTGTTTTGGAGAGACATAAAATACGCGTATTTCATATGAAATTATGAACTACCGTGTCTTTAAATGATGGACGTGTGTCACCGTGTCTATCCATGTCCATTGTGTACACTCATTACAACATTTTTTGTCTGAGACAACATTTAAAAAATGTTGCTTTAAAATTGAAAAAGAGTTGCCTTTAATCAGATGCAACACTTTAAGACCTGAGGTAACGCTTTGCATTAGACTATAAAGCGTTGTCTTTGGTTAAAAAGCGTTTCTTTTTCTATTAAAAAACAAACCTTCAAAAAGTGATGCCTATATACTGAATAGGCAACATGCGAAAAGTGATGCCTATTCTTCTGAATATGCACCATGTTGAAGTGTTGTCTTTTCTTCTCAATATGCAACCCTTACAGGTGTTGCTTATTCTTTTAAAAATGCAACCTATCATGCAAGTGTTGCTTTTGTCTTCATATTAGAGGTATTTTTATATAATTGTATAATCTCTTAATTATTAAATAAAATTAGCTTAATATATAAAAAAATTCAAAAAAAGAAGATAATTAATAAATTTCTATGAATTAAAACTAATCATATAAATAGTCATTTAATCATTGAATAATTTTTTGCTTAACAGTAACTAGCTGTTATGAAGACACATTGGTAGTTCCAAATAAAGAATTACTATACAATAATTACTACATATTTAGCAAAAAAAATTAGCTGATCCATGAGCTGCCAATAAAGAACATAACAAAGAAATTAGCTACCAAGTTTTGCTTCAAATTTAATAATCCCAAATCAAACGATTCTGCAAATTGTATGTCTGAGTTCTCAAAATTGGCCTTCAAGTTGATCCTTGAGCTTCTGGATTTCAATCATGGAAGATACAAGGGAACTTTCATGATTGGATTGTCATGTCTCTTCATGCTCTTTAAGATTGGCAGCAGTGAGCTGTAGAACTTGCTATTGTGTCTATTCAAGTTTGAAAGACAAGTCAAAGAGTTTTTGCTTGGACTCCTAAGCTTCTTGTTGAGCTTGGTTCTTGGATGATTCAGATAATCTTGTTGTTTCCTCACTTTCTTCAAATCCTCTCTGATCTTAGGTGAGAAATCTGAGATTTCAATTCAGGTATTCTGCTTGGCCTTTTCCACTAATACCAACAACAAAATAAAAAAGATCAAAGGAATCATTAAGGCTCAGAAACAAGTAAACAAAAATTTCCCTCACAATTGTTGCATATACAATGAATAATGCCATCAATCTTTACAGTTTCAATTGAATATATGAAATATCAAATTATTATTCAACAAAATTATCATGGACAAAACAAGCAACTAACTTGAACATAGAGCTCAAAAAGCAAGGCCCCAAAAAAGAAGAATTGAGAGTGTTTATTACTTTAGACATCTAGAAGAGAAGAAGCTTAGAGGCAGATATTCGAAATTTTGAAGCTTCTCTATCATAAAGGATGAAAGATGCAGAATCAGTATCATTGGACACTCCAAGATGAATGCAGAATCTGCTATGTATAAAATAAACTAACATTAAAAATACTGGGACCATAAATTCAGTTATACAATTATAGTACATTAAGTGCAAAAAAAATATTACACTGTCAACCAAGTCTGGTATCAATGGATATGATAGTGCCAATAGTAACATATATACCAAGCTGAATATATAAAATCTAAGTAAGTAAATCTGTTTGTAAAAAAAATACACTAATTAAAAAAATAATGGGAACATTATCCAAATAAAACTTCAATGCCCACCTTAAGATCACAAATAGGCTTATACTACGGGGGTTGGTTAAGAAAATCTTGCTTAAGGGAAATTGCTGACTCAAAAGGAATTTGAAACAACTGATTAGATGGCTTATCGATCCCCATTATAAACCTACATAATAAACAAAATGTAAATTATGTTGCAGCAAAAATCAATCACTTTAAGATTATGGATTCCTAAACATCTTATCTGTCCTGGTCTGTTCACCGAAAAGAGGTCCTCTTCAGCAGCAAGTACCCGGCAAGGCTTCAAAGAGGGCGGACTCCGGTGCTCAGAGCTTGGAACCAGCAGGGGGTGGACCTGCAAGGCCACTCCGACGCTCAAGTCAGCAAAATGTATTAGAGAGAGTTAAGTATAAGAGGAAGAAGATTGCTTACCCTGACTTGAGACTAAATGAGTGTATTTATAGGCCTTGAGGTAGATTGATTGCTTTTGCAATTGTTCGGGTGAGGGAATCAAATCCCTATTTTTGTGGAAAGAGGCCATGCAGTTATGTTGACCGGTTCCTCAATTAATGAGATTTGTTGATGAAGCTTATCTCTTCCAGTTGTGCTATTTTGACATGTGCTAGAATAGTTAGTTGTTGGGCTAAGTTTGTCTTTCTGTTTGTTAGCAGTGGGCTGAATTATTATGGGCCATATCATAGCCCCAAGCTTGACCTGTAGAGCTTGGCTTTGTGAATCAGGTTGAACTTATTTGATGTCCGAGGTGTTTTGAATGTTTGTTTTTCAAGAAGGTTTCGAGCCATAACTCGGCTGCATATATTGAATGGTGAAGGTTGAAGCTGTAGTGCCAAGATATCGAGGAGGAAGTTACTCCCTGGTTTGATGAGTTGGTCGAACTATTAGTTAAATCGATCGAGCTGTTGGTTGATTCGGTCGAGCATATATTGAATAATGGTCTCTAGCCGAGTTATACATAGTTTGGCCGAGTTATGGGGACCAAATCTCAGCCCCCAAGTTTGAGCTGTTTATTTTTAAATAACCAAGTTGAGTTTTTGTAGATTTAGTTATAAATCAGCGGTTAGTAATGAATAGAGATAGTTATAAGTAATATGGATGTAAGCCCCCAAGGTCAACTTGGGAATTTGAAAATTAGATAAGTCATTAGGCATTGTCTTTCTCATATGAAAGAGGAGAGCTGAAGAGAAGGACGATTTGATGCTGAAAGTAGAGATTTTGATAGGATTGTATTATTTGAAGTATCTGATTGACTAATTGTTTTATAGAGGCATTTTGAATAGAGAGCCGCCCTGAAGAGGTTGGTTAGCTGAGTCTCAGATAAAATATCGGTTAGGAAGCCATCCTGAAGAGGTCGGTTAGATAAGTTTCCGATTAAACATCGGTTAGGAAGCCGTCCTGAAGAGGCCGGTTAGATAAAGCTCCGATTAAATGTCGGTTAGGAGGCCTACCTAAAGAGGCCGGTTAGACAAAGCTCCGATTAAATCTCGGTTAGGAAATTGGATACAAACTTCATAAAATTTGACTTGATTGCTCATAGAGTACAATTCGAATATGCGAATTGGTAGGATTTGCCAAGTTAGGACTTTAGTTTTAATTATTAATAGATTGTCAAGTGAAGACTTGGTTTAATTATGAATAGATTACCAAGTGAAGACTTGGTTTGATTGTGAACCAAGTAAAGAC
>JASCZI010211606.1:72361-87665 GCA_036250425.1 Stylosanthes scabra | reverse complement strand
TATATATATATATATATATATATATATATATTCATTTTATCAATAATTAATAAATACAAAAAATAATCAAAATATATAAATTAGAAAAAATTATCAAATTTATTCAAGATAGATAAAAACATCTATAAATTTATCCACAAGAAATAAATTAATTTTAGGGCAAGTTTTCATTTTAAACCAAACCAATCCCAATATTATCAAATTACACCAAAACCAAATAAATGATCAGATTGCATCGTTTCCATATTCTAAAGAATCCGTGACAGGGTGGAGGGTTTTGGTGAATCTGTTGGACCCCACCATGGATTCAGCTTTTTGTTTAAAAATTTAGGAGGGATCCGTGGCATCCTGCCAAGGATTTTCAAGGTTAAAAAAATTTCAAGAAGGATCCGTGGTACCCTCTGGTACTCGATCGTCCCACTTATATACTTCGTAACCATCGAGTGACACAAGGTGGACCGGCTGATCCCGCAGTTTGGAGGGGTTCAGAATCGTCCTCGATCACCCGCCCCTCAGCATCGACTTCATGCATCCAGGTATGATTTAATTTATGGTTTGTAGTTTACTTTGATTTATTGTTTGTGGTTTAGTTTAATTTATGGTTTGTGGGCATCCAGGTTTGTGCAGCTGTTTGATGTTGCACAGTCTGTTGATCCCGGCCCCTCTGCAGACTTCCTTCAGTGGTGGATCCTCGCCGCTAAGAGGTACCTTGTCCCGGCTGGGCCTTACCATCGTTTGCCACCTGACGAGATCTCGATCGAAGCCACACAGAGACAGTCAGCTCCACATCCAGAGCGACCTGTCGTGCCTCATGTGCTGGATAACAGACGACCTGGGAGGAGGATGATGGTTGTGACGAGGACCACCGCTCAGGACTAGTAGTGGTTGGACGATATGATGGCTGAGGATGCGCCAACCGAGCAACCGCCTCAGAAGATTAGGCGCATGCCCGAGAGCTATGGATGTCGGAGAGGGGCCGGAAGAGTCGGCAGAGGACGCGGGGAGGGGGTGACACGACGCCTACCCAGCAGACTCATGGTGCTACCAGTACCAGTCAGGCGGTAGAGGCTGCGGGGTCGAGCACACAAGCTGACCTCCCATCCACCCCTCAAATCTAGGGGACCGCGATCTCATCGCGTTTGAACTCCCCGTTGCAGGTGTTCCTGGACGGGCTATCTAACCCAGGATTTCAGCAGATGATTAGCGACATATTGCTCGATGGCGACGGTGGTTACAGGCCGGACATGCAGTTCTATGGCTCTCAGGTTCATGTCGACCTGAATGACGGTCCATTGCATGTGTTTATGGCTCTTGGTGGGATTCTCCATCGGCAGCACACGTGCCAGGTGGATCCTGGGAGGTACCGTTCATGGAGCCTACCCGTCTGCTGACTCCTCCAGCGTCACCCGCACCGGCTGAGCAGCCTAACGAGCCAGCAGCACTTGGGCGGGCTCGCAGAGGTCCACGTCGTCGAGGCTGTGGCACCGGAGGCCATATGTAGATTACTTACTTTATTTATGTACTTTATTTTCATGCACTACTTTATGTATTTCGGAACTTCCAAACATTTCTTGTTGATGTATACATGTACAGCTTCATATATTGACAGACGTCTTTTATATCTTTTAACTCACTCTTAACCACTGTTAATGATACAACGCGCAACATTTATCTGCACCAATTGTATTAAAACCGTAAACCAAAAAAAATAACATTATAAAAAAAATAATAACATCTGAATCCGTGGGAGGGTGCCACGGATCCAGTTTGCCATGCAATTTGTTGAGGATCCGTGGCACCCTACCACGGATTCTTTGTGAAGTAAAAACTCTGAATCCGTGGCAGGGTCCAGTGGATTCCATAGAAATATCGTTTTGGTGCAATCTGATCATTTATTTGGTTTTGGTGTAATTTGATAATATTGGGATGGGTTTGGAATAAAACAGTAACTTGCTCTTAATTTTATATTCATAAATAATGGTATTTGATTAACAAAACTAACCAAATCCTAAAAACATATTTAAAATTTCCAAATTATCTAAACCCCATTGGCATGTTTCAAAGCAACGCGCGCCGTCTTGACCATTTCACCTTTGGCTGCTCTAGAGTTGATGCCTCTATTGCAATCCACAATCTTGCCCCTCACCATCTTAGGATCTAAGGTAGGCTTGGTAATGGGTAGGGTAGAGTAGGGTTTAGTCCCAACCCTAACCTTACCCGCGGGTTGATATTTCATTTATAATTCAATCCTATTCTACCCACGAGTTGAGAATCTCCCAACCCTAACCCTACACGCACTCAACCTGCGGTATCCAACCGTACTCGCGGGTTGCGACTGGTGAGACAATGACATGAAAGTGAGGGGAGGTTCGTGATGGTAAGATTTCGACGGTTGCTTTAATGCTTGGGACTTGGAAGAGAACGAGAGAGTATGATGTTCTTGATATTCTGTGAGTGTTTGAGAGTCAGAGAGATTAGGATTATCACATTAGAGTGTAGAATAAGAGGTTATATTTAGAAATTAGGATTTATAAAATTTCATATTTATACATGTAAGTAAAGGGAAGAAGCTTCTACACATTCAATATATAAAAATACAAATTGAAGTGATAGCTGAGTTGTTAAGACATTTTTATATAACTTAGAGGTCATGTGTTCTATTCCCAACATTAACATTTTTAGGAAAATTATGTATTATATATGGGTGCGGGTTGGGCGAGTAAAGTTGAGTCTAAACCCTAACCATATCCTACCCGCAAGCCAATCTGCTCCGCCCTCAACCCGCTCCGGTGCAGGTAGGGTTGGCAACCCGATCCGAACGGGTTGGATAGGGTTGGATACCCGTGAATAGTGTTAGTGTATCTAAGGAGCCCTCCATGCAAAGTGAAGAAGAGTAAGGATCTCCAATGGCTTTGCTCCTTGCATACATGAGCGGGTACAGTCGCTCCGAAGTAAAACCCAGTCACCCATATATGCTGACCCTTACGATCTTGCTATTCCCAGCCCTACATTTTCCGAGAAATCTATGTCTATGGTTTTAAGTTTGGTGTTGTGATGCATGGGCATCTTTGGTTGTTTTTAACTTCAAATTCTCTTATATTATATGCATATTCTTGTGATTATTACTCTTAGAATTGTCAATCAAACAAACTTGATGTTCTTTTGAGTTTTGTTCATGTTTTAGAGTATTTCACAACGAGTTTTAGGTAATTAAAGGTCACTTAAGAAAAGATTAAAGAAAGGAGATTGAAAGAAGCTAAGTCATTGAAGAAAAGTTGATTCAGAAGCCCACGCCATACGCCATTTCCCCACGTCATACGTGGGATAGGAAGCAACAAAGCTAGAATTGTCCAGAGAGTCCACATTATACGTGAGCTCCCTCACTTCATACGTGGGAAATGAGGATCAAGCTCCAACTTTGGCAGGGACTCCACGTTAAACGTGGAGGAGCTTCATGTCATACGTGAAGATTAGAAGCAAAATCCAAAAATTGGGCAGAAAGCTCATGTTAAACGTGAGCAACACCATGTTATATGTGGATATAGAATTGAGAATCACAAAACTTGGCCGTGGCTACACGTTATACGTGAGCCTTAGAACTGCACGAAATCAATGTCCAGGAAATCCATCAAGGCCAATCCAATCCAAAGCCATTAAGCCTCAAATTCATCCATTAATCAAGGGCAAAATTGGAAGAATTAAAAGAAGATTGATTGAAGACTTAGAGAAGAAGATAAGCATTGTAATCATAGGAGATAAGATTAGGATTAGATTAGATTTAATTTAACTTAAATTAGATTTTGATTTGAATTTAGATTAGGATGGGTATAAAGAGTGATTTAATCACTTAGGGTTAGACATTCAGCATAGACGTTTTCATTCATCATTCCTAGGGTTTATATTTTATCATGAATTTCTAAACTACTCAATTGTTAAGGGTGAGAAGCTCTGTTCACCCAACATGAGGTAGTCTTTTTGTACATTTGATTTTAATTCAATGAGGTATTTTCAGTTATCTTCTATAGCATGATTTAGTTTTCTATTCTTCATCTTAATAGTTTAGAATCACTGAGAGGTATTCTTAACTTGTCTAGGGCTAAGTTAATTAGATTGAGAGATTTATTAACTTATGCTAGTTAAGAACTAATTCACATGATTAATTAAGTTTAACTAGAGATAGTCAAGTTAATTGTCATGCAACTAATAATTCTGTGAGTTAAAATTGGATTAGAACTAGTTTAGATATTATGACATTTAATCTAATCTAGGATCAATTTTGAGACTCATAAGGATTAAAATCTAATTTAGAACTTCACCTATTTATTTGATTAATTGACTAAGAGATTGGCTTTTAGTGAGATAAATAGAAATTAAGTTAGTAACAGATTAGGACTTAGTTATACTAGATTTGTTGTACTTGATTTATGAAAACCAAGAATTATAATTGAATGTATACATTGGCCCTCAAGAGAAAAAACATATCCGAAGTTCTTAACATCTCATTCCATCACATTAATCCCAAGTAATTTTCTGTTCTTTGTTCTTATTATTCATAAGTTTTGAATTCACCTAATAACATTCTCTTGAAGTTTTATTAAACCTGATTAGAATAATTGATTGATAGTATTGATTGGTCCTTTATTCCTCGTGGGAACGATACCCACTTCACCGTGGTATTACTTGCGTACAATTCGGTGCACTTGTCGAGATTAGAGCGTATCATCTTTGATAGCAGCAGAGGTTGCCATGATGATCTACAAAGAGAACAATTGAGGACAATGAGAGAAAACCTCACAATATTTGAATTTTAGAATACGTAAAACCCATAGCAAAGGAAGGACGAAATAACCCTAGCATTAGTAGGGACGAAAAAGTTCCACTCTTGATAACTTCGTGCTTACCTTGACCATTGAATTGCTGCAAACTCTTCCACGATAAAGGTAGACCTTGAACGGTTAAATTGGTAGACATTCATGGTGTTCACGTGCTTTGAGTTGAAATCGATGGCCTTAATTAATTTCTCTGAAAATTCAGCCCTCTCATGAAGTTGTGCCTAAGCCTCTTCACCCTTTCTCTCCAAAAGCTCCCCCAATCGATAGTATGTTGATTTCACCAAGGCAATTATATGTATGTTGGGAGTAGTCTTCATCACAGCATTGATACACTCACTTATGTTTGTCGTCATGTGGCCATACCTACGCCCCTCGTCCACATATTGTGCCCACTGCGAATGTGGCATTTCATCTAACCAATTGGTGATGGCGATGTTCACTCCTCCCACCCTCCCATAGTAATAAGCGAACTCCCTTTCGAATTTCGAATATGCTGCATTGTCAAGTACCTTCTTCAAGTCTTTGTTCCTGTAGTGAGTCCTGAAGTTGGATGCAATATGTCTTATGCAGAATGCTTGGAAGGCTCTTGTTGGTTGCTAGCCACTTTCATCGGTGTCAATGGTAGACTCAATTGCGAGGTTGAGGTATGACTTACTGCCTCAGATGAGATGGAAAAAATAACGAAGTCTCCTTTGTCTCTCCCTCCACCACTGCAAAGGCAATAGACATTATGTTTGAAATTCCATCTTGTGCAATAGCTATGCATAAGGAGAGTACCTCCATATTTACCATACAAATGAGTGCCATCAACTGATATGAGTGGTTTGCAAAATGTTTAAAAGCCTCAACACATGGTGGGGATGTCCAGAACACATGCTAAAATGTAACATTGTTCAGATCACCACGATATGGTTCAGTTATAAGTTCAATCCAAGTACCTGTACTATTACAAATGTTAGAACGATATTCATCATTTAATATTGCAAAATGTAACTCCAATTCATTTAATGAGATATACTAGGTAAGTACATTTGCATCGCAAATAGCCATCCAAGAAGTTCATTGTACGATTCCTCCCAACCTCCATATATCTTTGTGATTACCCTTTGCTTTGCAAGCGAAACGTTTCTGTAAGATGCTTTGTAACCAAAGTGATTCTCAACGAATCATTGGAGAACTCTTATGCTGATGATTGGATCTGCTTTGACCATTGTGAAAATCACACTAGCTATAACCTTTGAGTCCAACCTTCTATGATCTTGCTCCATTGATGTTTGCATACATGAATGATGACCATTGTATCTCCTAACCTCCAATTTTTCTTGTTTTCGGAGGTAGGAAACACATATGCTCCATTCATACCCCTTTCCGAATTCAGCGCACTGAACAACATATTTTAATTAGCCACTCTCTAATATCTTAAGTTGAACAGCTCTCCTGATGTTATATGTCTTAACTACCATAACTCCATAAGAACATCCTTCTTGTTCTCAAATTATTGACCAACCTTAAATTTATTGGTCAGATCATCATCAAGGCTTCCCTGGCCAAAAGAGAACTCTAGATTCATTGCATCAAGATTCAATGCGAAAAAGTGACCATGATATTTGTATGCTTAGGAAATAGCAGGTTGCGCCAAAGCCAACTACGAGATGCTGAATGACTTTAACTCTTCCTCCTCCTCCTCAAGAAGTATATTTACTGGCTCATCTTCTTGATCAGGGTCAAGATGAAATGATTCTGTCATTTGATCTCCAATCACAGAACCCTCATGGTTTTCAAATTCCCCTTGTGACATGCCATCTGGCACTACACTACATGCCCCATAATTAAAACCCCCATTGTTGCTACCTGGTAAAACGTTTAAATCAACCATCATTTGTCTTATATTTCTACTCGCAGGTCCAAGTGATTGTATGTAACCACCAGCCTCAGAAGAACCTCCCTCACAGAGGTCCACCAGAAAAACAAATAGCTCAAGTAAAAGAATTATTGAAAAATGCTTATGTCAACCACATATTAATTTGACGTCCTCATCATCACGTGATCGATACCTATAACAAACAACAAACGTGATGGAATAATGAACAATTCACCTAATAAAATTTTTTTAATACAATTATTATAAACAAATTTCTGAAGTCCTGATTAACAATAAATTAATACCTCTTGAAATGAAAATTGCCATCTACTTCCATGGGATATTTATAGTAAATTTTCTTCACAAGTTTTGAGTGCTATAAACCAATGACATGCATAATAAAATGCTTCAACGTCTCTAAACATCTCACATCCCGGGACATTTGTTTAAATATTGGTTTAGTAGAACAAAATACAATAGACCTATTATAATCTAACGTAATTTCCCATCGTAATGAATTGATAACAATGGAAGCTAAGTTTAGTATTATAATTGCTAAAAAAATTTGAAAATGACAGATAAAATACATCAACTAGAAAAGAAAAAAATAATGAAAACGACAGATAGAGAAAAAAGAGGTAAAAAAGCGATGTGAGTAAAATTTGGGACGAGTTACTGAAAGTGAATGAATTGCTATTTATAGAAAAAATTGGGCGTAGTTCGCCTAATATTGGGCGAACTACATGGTATGGGCACAGTTTACCTAGATATTAGACGAACTGAAGCCACCTGATATCAAAAAAAATTATGCAACGTAAATAATGTTTGTTTGATTTGTCTCTGGAAATAAATATTTTTTTTATATTATATTTGAAAATTTTTTGACTAATTTAGTATCTAATTTTTCTTATATACTATACACCTAGCTAGAGCATAACTCAATTTATTAAAGTAAGTCTATTATTATTATTATCTATATTTATCTATATATTTTTATCTAGAATTTTTTATTATCTTTATATAACGAGCTTTATATATATTATAGGAAAGTTTTTCGGTATACCGCGAAAAGTGCGGTATACCGTATTTTTCATTTTTTAGCCGTTGATCTTCATCATATATTGATTTTATAATTAAAATCAATCAAGATCAACAACTAAAAAGTGATAAATACGGTATACCGCACTTTTCGCAGTATACCAGAAAACCTTCCATAATAAGTATGCTATTTGTGTGTCCGGTATGGCGGTATGGTGTTTGGTTGGTTGGGAGTGATTAGGTACTAGGGTGTTGATGGTTTGGTTAGTATATCTGGTTAGGTTTAGTCCAAAGGAGTCTCCTAAGGTCTCTCACGGATCGTACTTCTTTGGTTGTTTGTTTAGTGTTTAAATTGGTTTTGTGGTCTAGGAGTCAGGGACGGATCCAGAAACATTACTCTGGAGGGGTCGAAAATATATATGATATAAAAAAAAATTATAAATAACTTAATTTATGTAATTTAAAGTATACTAAAAAAATATAATAATAAAAATATGTTTTAAATTACAAAAACTATGGATATATTTTTTATTGATGAATTTTTTTAGAATTAATTAGTATACGACAACGTTTTATATCATAAAATCTAAATGTTTGAAAATTTTATCTGATTAAAAAATGATTTGGCAGTTATTTTATGCTAAGTTCTTTTTTGTTTAGATATTATTCTTTGCCATTTTGTTATTATTGGATATAGATAATATTTAGGCTAAATTTTTTTTTATATTATTACTTCTCTTAGAATTATTAGAGTTAAATATTAAATATGTTTAACAATTTAGTATTTAGTGTAATATTATTTTTTAAATACAAAATAAAAAAGTAAATAATATATTATATAGCAACCTCTTTATTAATTGATCTTCAAAATGCTGGGGACCGAAGCCTATGCTCGCCCCCTCTAAGTCCGCTCCTGCTAGGAGTGGTATGTCTTGTGGTGTATTTAGTTTCATTTGCTGTAATTAAACTTTTTTTCTATCTTCCTCTATTTTAGTGGTGCAGAGTGTCACTTAACGGGAAAAAAAAAATTCAACAGTCTATTTTACTATTCATTATTATTGGTACCAAGAACATATCAAGAACATATCATTTGTGAGATAAGTTTCAACATGACTTTATATATTAATTTATCCAAACTTGAATAACCTCAATTTATTAACTTATAAACTTACTCAATTATAATAATATATATTCTTCTTATAAATGAAATAATATTTATATTAATACAATTATTAGTTTATATTTTTAATTTATATGATATTGTTCGGAGTATTTTCTTAATTAGTATCTATCCGACAAATATATATCCGAGGAAGTCGCCTTGCTCCTCTAGTCACTAACTATGCCAGAAGGAATATTTATAATTAAAAACACCCAATACTTAAATTAGGTAAGTGTTTGATATTAATGTGAATAAAGTTTGTTTATTTTTTTAGTTACTACAAAATTTTACATTTGTTTATGTGGCCACGTAAGAAGTAATTTGTAAGTGCCACATATTTAATACATGTGTGATAGATAATTAATCTTGTGATGCTATGTTGGGGGAACAGAAAAATCGGGAGGTGAAAAAACATATAAAGAACGGGAGAGAAGATAGAGGAATAAGAAAGAAGCGTAGAGACATTCTAGTTTCTTGTAATAATATTCAAGAGATTTTTAGTATATAGAAGTTTTTATAGTAAAATAAGCATACAAAATAGGAAGGTTTCAACCTAAATCGGTTCAATCAATGACAAAGAAATCAACCATCATTATGTGTTTGTCCAACTCCACCCTAAAATTTAGCACCATATTTGGTGTTCCTCCTCTATCAAAATTTGTAGTCTTGCCATATAAATGACCTCCTTCATGCCCTCTTCAAAATTGAAGGAACCCTTACATATTTTCTAAAGGGTTCTTTCAATCTCGTTAAGGTTGGCTATTAGGTCACCTTAGTCTTACAAATCTAAGCCTTTGGCCTTATATCAATATAATGATAAAAGCCTACAATTATTTATTCCTTTCACTATGTCTAATTCTCATTTTGCCAACCTTGAATAATGCCAATATAGTAGATGATGATGTTACATCTTCTGTGGAAGACCCTGAGGAAATGCAGCAATGGCTGGAACTTGAAGCAAAAGCTATGAAGGCCAACCGAGAAGCAGCTTTTGCAAACCCATATGAAGTCACTAGAAACGTCACAAATATCATTTCCCAGTGAGTATTCTCAACAAAATATTCAACCTCATATTAACAATTGTTTTTTCATAAATGCAAATTTCATGTCATCTTATTATCTATTATTATCCATTTATAGCATATGCATGCGTGCGTGCATTCATTGGTTCATGAGTGCTATTATCTTCTTTAAAGGTTCTTAAATTGAAGAATTACATTAAATAAGTGCAATTAAACATAGTACATGGAATTTACCAAGGTTTTAAATACCAAATCAATAATCAAACTGGTAAAGTTAGAAATTCACAGAGTCAACTAATATTTAATCGAAGTTAAAATAGATATAATAAAATAATATATTTAAATATAAATTGTATAAGTTTTTAGGAAAAAATAAGGTTTCTATGTTTTATTATTTTAAATTGGTTAACACTTAAAAAATTTAGATCAATTCAATCGATTAATTAATATTTAATTTTGATCATCAATCAAATATGATTACACTTATCTTATATAATATTTTCTCATATTTTTAGAGAGCCAATAATTAAGTTATCATTTAAAATTTATATAAGTTATAATTCGTAACTCATATATATGCAATGATTAAGTTATCATCCAAAATTTATATGAATTATCATATGTAACTCATATATAGTATGTGTTAGCTTTATTAATCATAATTTATTGACTCACTAATCTTTTCCTATAAAAATATATTGTTACTTGAAATTATTGTTTATCCTAAATTAAATTTTCTAGTCCCTTGAGAATTTGTCTGAAAAAGATATTATTTAAACGTTTGCATTGTTGGACATATAGAGACGTAGCTGGGTACAACACCACAAGGAGGAGCTTGAGAGGGAAAAAGGCAAAACTTGGGTGCAGTGCAAGCAACCCCATTGATAGATGCTGGAGATGCGACCCTAATTGGGAAAAGAATCGCAAAAAGCTTGCAACTTGTGTTATGGGTTTCGGAAGAAACACCATTGGAGGAATGAATGGTGAGTTTTACGTTGTGACTGATCCCTCAGATAATGACCTTGTTGATCCAAAACCAGGAACCCTAAGATACGCAGTTACAAGGGATAGACCCTTGTGGATCATCTTTTCACGTAACATGATCATTACCCTGAAGCAAGAGCTGTTGGTTAACAGTGATAAGACCATTGATGGAAGAGGAGCTGATATCCACGTGTGTAGGGGACGTGGCATCACAGTTAACTTTGCAAGAAACGTGATCATCCATGGAATCAAGATTTATGATATTGTCCACGGTAATGGTGGGCTTATTAGGTATCGTGAGGGAGAGAAAGGTATTCATAGGAGGACACGTAGTGATGGTGATGGAATCAGCATTTTTGGTTCTAGCGATGTTTGGGTTGACCATGTTTCCATGAGAAACTGTGAGGATGGTCTCATTGATGCTATTAGTAAATCTACTGCTATTACCATCTCCAATTCCCATTTTACAGACCATGATAAGGTAATCAATCATACGTAGTTAGGTAATGTTAAAAATTTAACCAACATAAATTAATAATTTAAATTAAATGATTTATTTCTTCATATTTCGAATGTTATTTTTTTTAAATATAAAATTAGTTAATTATTAATTATATTTTATTAGTTACACATATTTTTTCTAAGGAAATCATTCATTTTTATTTGGGCTCAATATTATTATTTTCTTTTAATTTTTGTTGGAGGGAGATTTTTTAAGGTTATGCAAATCAAATCGGTCGTCAACTCATTCAGAGTTTTAAAAGTTTAATTGAAGCTGGATAGAATACAACAATATATTTAAGTATAAAAATATTTAATCTTTTTAGAAAAAAATGATTTTTTTGTGTTTTATTATTTTGACGATTTTTAGCCGGTTGGTTTCTCAAATATTCTTACTTTGGTTTAATTATTGATTTTTGATTAACTTGGTTGAAGTGATCGGTTGGATTCGATTCTCATAATTATTCATTAATTAATGATTAACTATTGTTTAATAAGTTACATTAAGTTGAATGAAATCTAATGATGTATTTGAAATAAATAATTGCCTAAGTTAATATGTTGGTGATGTTTTGTTGATCGACTATATATATGTAGGTGATGCTTTTTGGTGCTGATGATGGCGAAGCGGGCGATAAAATAATGCAAGTCACGGTGGCCTTTAACCACTTTGGTAAAAGATTAGTTCAGAGAATGCCAAGGGGCAGATTTGGATTTTTCCATTTGGTAAATAATGACTATACTCATTGGGAAAAGTATGCTATTGGGGGTAGCATGCATCCCATCTTTATTAGTGAGGGTAATCGATTCATGGCTTCTAATAACTCCTATACTAAACAGGTATGCAACTATATTAATCTTTTACATTTTATTTTAACGTTCTCTGCCTCTTTGGCTTTCATTTTTTTTCTTTCGGAATTTATCATTTTTGACCGACAAATAACCATTAAATATTTTGCACCAACAAAGTAAATAATTTACATCTACATTTATTACTTTTTAAACTCATACTTATTATGTTTTTGCATGATTTTCGAATATTACACCTATATTATACAAATTTTGTACTCATACTTTTAGATCCATTATATATTATTAATTATATTTTATGGTTATACTAAATTAAATTTGCTGGCCATATAGAGAAATCAATACACTCAAATCAATAAGTATGCATTTATATATAAATAATATATGAATTTAATTCCAATACTCTAAAATTTTAGACATACATTTAGTTAGATAACATCACATGAATAAAAATAATTTTTTTCATCCACCGCATAATTGGTTATCAAAACGAACCGATATAATCGCATGAATGTGTAAAATATTTTACAATATCAGTGCATCGAAATTAAACTCATAATATATGTCTTATTTAACTTATTTTTAACCTATATTTTGTAAAGTATATATATATTTTTATTTTTAAGAAATTTTAAGTCACATACATAAGTCAGATTATGTTTTGGAGTCCAATTTAACTTATGCAATAAAAAAAATTAAAGACTAAAAGATAAATGTGTCTGATTTTGAATTTTTCGAAAAACAAAATAAATATATACTCTATTTTATATTTTAATATATATTTTATTCCTTTCAACTTTTAAATAAGAAAAAGGGAAGCAATATTGAAAAGAGTTATATTATTTGCATATTTCATTTTGTTATCATATAATAACAAACTATTTTGTTGGATAATTATTCATGAAGGTAACAAATAAGATAGGTATGCTCAGAAATCCAGAGTTATGGCAATGGAAATCAATCAATGATGAGTTTGTGAATGGAGCATTTTTTGTAGAATCTGGACCTGATCTAGTACTAAGCCAACTTTTCAAAGCTCAAGACATCTTGAAAGCAGTTCCTGGCAGATTTGCCAGCTCCCTAACTGAATCTGCTGGTGCCCTTAGATGTAGGTATGGTCGACCTTGTTAACAATACCATCATCAAAATTGACCTTTATTTGCAAAAAGGAGACGAAGGCAAAAAAATATTGGACAAAAAAAAAATGGAAAACATCATGTGTTCATATATGCTCCAATTTTTAACTTTCTTGTATGGCAGAAATGAGCAACAATTTAATTGGAAAGGTCATAAATTTGTAACATGTTACACAGAACAAAAAGATAAGGCTTCAGGGCAAGAATCACTGTATTTTGGTTCTTGGTCTCCAAATTATTTTAATATTTTATATCAAAATCGTGGTGTTATTATCCAAATTACTTTTGCATGAAAATGCATATACCATATTCTGGAAATTCAACTACTAACATTGTTCGAATTAGTTCTCATATTTATACCTAAATTCATATTCGCGCTTCAATTCTCAAAAACAGTGAATACCGCCGCTAAATCATTGAGGAACACTGATAATATACTACCAAAACCGTCGCTAACTGACGTGTTGACGTAATATACTTTTGCTTCACATTCTTTCGGCTGATTTAGTAAAAAAAGAAAAATCAAGCATCATACTATAAGATAAAATACCATAAAAGCAGGGCTTTTGTATGCATCATATATCTCCAACAGTAAATATTTTCTTCAAGAATATGAACAGATAAGATGAAGAGCTATGAGTGTTTACCTTGCCATGCAAATTTAAACTCTATCCAACATTGAAGGAATCTACTATGAAAATTGTTTATCTAGTATTACTCTTGCTATTTTAGGGCAATATCAGTCATCTCAAGACCTTGCTTATTTCACATTATATATATACACACACAATTTATTGGCAAAGATCAGATTCTATGCCAACAGCCCATGTTTAACAGAAGAAAACTAAATTGCCAAAACACCACAATATAAACCATTTCCTCAAACCAATATCAAATCAATAAAAAGAAAAAAAATAATTAAAATGATAAAAAAAAAAAAGAAGAGCAGAAAGTGATTTCTTATATATGAATTTCTTATATACATAAAATATCTCTGATGTATTTCTACTTTTTTTTTCCTTGAAGGAGGGGAGGACCCCATGTTGCTTGCATCCAAGGATGCAAGCATGCAATATTTGCAGCCAAAAAATTAATACCTAATTTCTTATTTTCATATATCACAAATTTTTGACAGCTCAACTTCTGTATTTTCTAAACAAAACATTACTCTTTTTTTTTTCTTTTCCAAAATAAATGTTGTTTTGACTGATCTGATATATTTTAAGGAAAAAAAACAAAAGAATTAATATATCAGTGTATTCAATTAGTCAAAATAACATCTATCTTGAAAGAGAAAAAAAAAAAAGAAATTCCACCTTTTAGTTTTGGTTGATGCATTAAGTAGCACTTGTCCCTCTATACTTATACCTCATAGCCCAAAACAGGTAATGAAGGAAGTTCAAGGCACTAAGCACACACATGAGCCAATAGAATCTCTCAAGATGATAGTGATTAAGATTAGCACCAGATAGCCATGGCTTATGGTTAGAGCTACCTGTTGCACTGTTCACTATTGACACAATCACTGAACTTAGATAATACCCCATTGCCAATGAAGCCCAAGAAAGTGAAGTAGCCAATGATCTCATCCTAATTGGAGCCTCTGAGAAGAAGAACTCCAACAACCCAGCCAGTGTGAAGAGATCAGCAGAGCCAAGAAACAAGTACTGAAATGCAATCCAAAGGAATGATATTGGTAATGGCTTTGTTGCTTCTGCTCCATTAGCATCAATTAGGCCTGAATTAGTGGCTACCCTTTTTCTCTTTACTTCAACAAGTGCTGCCACTGCCATTGCAACAATTGATAGGACCAACCCAATTCCTATTCTTTGGAGATGAGTGATCCCCATCTCAGATTTTGTGGCTTTTCTTGCATATGGGATTATGATGTGGTCATAGATTGGTGCTATGAACATTATGAAGAGAACTGGGAAAACTGGTAGTGATGCTGGTGGAAC
>JASCZI010211606.1:59208-72351 GCA_036250425.1 Stylosanthes scabra | reverse complement strand
CCAAGCTTTGTGTTCATTGTTGCAGCTTGTTCTACTGAGAATGTTGATAATTGAGCTAAGCAACAGTTTAGCATTATTGTGCATGCAAATATTGGAAGCACTTTTAGTACTATTTTCACATCTTCAACTTGTTGCACTGTGCATTGTAGTGATGATGATGAGTTTGAGACTGCTTTGTTGAGGAATCTTAGGGAATCTGTTGGAGTCTCATTATCATCATGTTCTGTTATTGATTTTGATGTTTCTGCTGGTTCCTCTGATTCTTTTCTGTTAGCTGATGAGTGTGGATTTGAAGGGCTTGGAGCCATGTTCACAACAGCACTGCTTGATGAGTTCTTGTAGATGCACTTGTTAAGTGTTGCAGCAACAAGAACCTGCTCAATTTAAAAAAAAAAAAAACAATATTAGGGAAAAATCATAAAAGAATAAAGTTGTTTGTTGGAATAAAAAATGATATTTTCTTACTTAAAATGAGATGAGTTCTTATAATAACTTATTTATAGCCTTCACAAGTTATTGCTTACAACTAATTTGAAATTTTTTTAATTAATATCTAGTTCAAACTTAATATAAGTTAATCAACCATGCTACATGAAAATCTATTTTTTCCAACCGAGTCAAACTAAGCAAATTTTGTAAACTCTCACCCCACGTGCACTAATAGAATATTACTACTAGAAAAGAACGGAAAATTTAAAAACAAATGAACAAGTCATGTCAACTATAAAAACATGTTAGTTGGACTTAGTTGGAAAAAATAGGTGTACGGCTAGAATTATTCTAAGTTAATATTGTATTTTTTTGAGGTTTAATTTTAATACACCTAGTAAAACGTTTTACATAATCATGCCATTATATCCGTTCTTTTGAAGGAGTAAGATTAGAGGTAATAGTTTTGGAAGTATTTCAGGTAATTCATGATTTACGATAATCCAGTGATCTTAATCGATCATTTTAATATGTATATATTTTAATATTATTTTATAACTAAAATCAACAGTTAAAATTACGAAATTACCGTATACCTTATAACATCTAAAATGCTTCCAATAATTTTTAAAAGTTATAAAAACATATAAAAAGATGAAGTGAAAAGTGAGAAAAATTACCTTTAAAATGGTGGTGAGAGGACTCCCTGTAGGGATCTTGTTCCTATAAGTAGAAGATCCAGCCAAGAAGAGAGGTATAGACATAAAAATGGTGATAGTAGAAATTGCAAAACCCCACTCCCAACCTTTATTATCCTCAACCCACACCACAAATGTAACAGCAATGAGTGCACCACATGAAAGGCAAAACACAAAGTAGTTGAAGAATGTTGATCTCTGCTTCCTCCCAGAAGGTGTTGCCTCATCAAATTGCTCTCCTCCATGTGATGGCAATGACCCTTTTATCCCTCCAACTCCAAGTGCAACCAAATACAGTCCAGCATATAACATTGCTGCTTTTCCACCGTTCACTTCTTCGCATGCTGATTCACATTCGTGTGGAGGCTTTAGAGAAGGTACCTTTGCTTGTATTGTCAGTACTATTAGACCCTGCACAATCAAATTTCCAAGTTTAGTTTAATTTAGTACTTCTTTATTCGGTTATAGTGTATCTAATTAAATTGTGAGGTGTTAGAATTGTACTTGAACAAAATATTTCATTGCATTCGTATGAGAAGTAACAAAGCCAGTCATATAAATATCATGCTTCTAAAAATCAAATTGAATTCAATTCAATCTGGTTAATCGAGAATCAGTTATTTAATTAGTCTGATTCAAACTAAAATGTCAAATGTAATCAATTTGAATGAACCAGTTCAACTGGGTTAAATCTTAAATGAGAACCAGCTAGTGGGATCAAACTAAAAAGTTACTCAGACACTATATTTACATGCATCAATATATTCATTCTAAATAAAAAAAATTCTTATTTTCTTATTGTGGTTTAAATTTTTTTTCCTTAAAATTTATGTGTTATACTTCATCATTTTTGTACTTAACGTATTAGTCTATTAAGTATGAACATACATAAATGAATATATGAATATGTGTACATTTAGATTTATTCTAACCACTTTCTCTAGCAAATTAATCCTGACAATTACTTTCGAGGATAACAAAGACCTTTAATAAAAGGAAATTACTTTTTGACTCCTTTAATTTTTATTTTACAAAACTTTTCCACCCTTTATTTTGTTACATCACGAAAAGTCTTACAATGTCCAAAAATCATGGGCTGTCATGCCTCACATATAAAAGTATAGATTCCGAAAATGGTTTTTTTCTTTTCTATTGAGACCTCATGGTCCATCAAAAATAATTGTTAGGAGTCGGATAAGTATTCATTCTTATATTTTATTTTATTTTATTTTTAATGGATATATTTTTTGGTAAGCATAGGGCCACTAGGCCCAAGCTATACTAGACATTCTAGTGTTTGTTCTTTTGGTCGGACTATATATGTAGTCCAAAAATTATTCAGAGAAGGGCTTTTAATAGAAGGCTTACCCAAGAAAGCCCAAAATATAACCAATCCATGGGACCCAATATGATGTAAGACCAAAAACTAAACAGCAAAAAATATCAAAGATTCAAAATTCAAAGTAGTGGTGGAAACCCCATTATTTTTCTCACATCACATAGACAAAGCATTAAATACACATGTGTGACACCTACCCAGTACCCATCCTTTTCTTCTCCCTTATTATTTTGCCTCTATTTTTGGTCAGAAAATGAAAACCCAACCAATAAAACCTCACAAATTTCGCCAGCGGGATAATGCTTTCTTGACTACACAATACTAAAAACGAGACACTATCACACATTCACACACAGTGACACAATTACACAAACACATTTACTTTTGGAGAAATCCTAGGATGGTTTTATTAGACTGCATTTAATACATAATTTATATATAAGTAATCACTTTATTTATAATAATGATTTAAGTTAAACTAAATTAAAATATAGAAAATAAAATAATTAAAATTATTCTTAATTATTTGTCAATCTATATGCCTTAAAAGAAGCATACCCTACCAATTCCTCAGATATTGAATTATTGACCAAGGTTATAACGAATGGTGCATTTTCCCTACAGAGAAAAGTGCAAATTCAAACAGGCAAGTGGGTCTCAGCCACGTGTCCATACCATCACTTGATCCCCACCCCAGAAACCCTGGACCGTAGCAAAGAAAAGGACTTGAGTTGTGTCTTATTTATTTCCATTTCTTTTAACAGCTTGTTATTGACAGGTCAATTTGGAAGTGTTTCTCAAAATTGAGATTAGACTATAATCATTAGAGCATGAACATCAATCGGTAGATGATCTAATAATATAAAATTAAATAGACTCTAATATTAATATAATTGAGATTAGGTGAATTAAACTTTATTCAAAAGTTAATTTATAAAATAAAAAATATTTTATATTTATATACTTTTAAGAGGTTATAGCCTTGGTAGATGTGTGTTCCGCTCTAAGTTTGGCATATGTGCTTATTCCTATTTGTCATGGACCATGGTAATGGTGGTGGTGAATGAAATGATTATAAAGGATTAATATCAAAACGACATCCACACACGTGGTTCATGAACCCCCTTCCCTTCCTTTGTTGCCATAAAGAAACAACATAATTTGTGTGCCAAAACTTGCCGTTTATGTTATTTATTAGGATTAACTATTAAGCCTTCTAGAGTTATCATAGATTCAGGGAATTAAAACCCTCTGGAATATAATATAATGAAACTAGTAGAAGCTCATTTTAATAACCACAATATCTTAGGGACCACGCACTAGAGGTATGACACTACACTTTGGAGTTTGGGTAGTTTAAAAATTGTCTTTAATTTATTTATATAACAATCAAATCCTCAAACAAATGTTATTTTGTCCTATATGTTCATGTGTTGCTATAATATATAGCGATCGGTTGAGGGTTGACTTGCCAACTATACTGACTTTCTCCTTAGATCTCTCTTTTGAAAATGTCCCATGAATTATCTTAATAGAAAATTCATACAGCTAAGCAAACAACGAACTATAATATAATATTAAAAGAGAAATGGTAGATTAGTAATATTTTTAAAAAAACTCTATCGATTCCATAATCTTAATTTTTTTTATATCTATTTTGTTTTTGAATTAATACTAATTAATTTTTTTATTTTTCTATGAAAATTATCCGTCACGCTATTCCTATGAAAATGACTCAAATTATATTTCAGGCAGATCAGATATATCAATGATATGTATCACATTACGGTTTAATTAAAAAATGGTTTATTATTTTAAAGGTAATTTTATTGTAATATAAAGAATGATTAGTCTAATTTAATTCAAATGAACCATTCCATAAAAATAATTTTTTTTTAATCATAATATGAAACGTGTCCATCGTTAAACCCGTATCTTCAGGTTAAAACAATTTTCTTCATCTTCAAGTGAGTTTTTTCCCTATTCCAATAAAGGGATCCTATGCACTTGAGAAAATTAATAAATGATGTTTGCATGTATATAAATAAAAACGTGGGTCCTCCTTAATTTGATCAATTAGTTAATTAATTAATTATTCTCTATAATATTTACTACTTTCTCTTTCTCACCCGCGCCTTGTGTTTTCATGTATGTAATACATACACCACAAAAAAAAAAATAATAAACTATATATTTTATGAAAATAAAAATAAAAAGAAAAGAAAAAAAAATCTGCCTCCACCAAGAACATACATTATTATTTTATGTCACCCCCACTCCATTAAGAAAAAGGATTAAGTCGTCGGACATTAACAGCCATATTATGTGCCCTTCCCATTTAAATGATGTTGCTAGATGCTGACCACACAAGATAATATCAATGTAATTAATTAATTATATGAATCATGAATCATCCTGTTTCTTCACTACTGCCCAGTGACCACCACTAATATTTAAGATTCTAGTTCGTTTCATGGTTAATTGATTAAGATATTCTAATAATTAATACATATTATAATCTTAATTAATCATCTATGCTTATCCTATTTATTGTTGGTTTGATTAATTAATTGACGTTGGGTGTTAGATTTTCTTAGTGGATTCTTTTATAAAAGAATTATGCTATTTGCATATTAAAATTGATCACTAAAATTAACTATTAGTGCTATTAAAATATGAAATATATAAAAAAATAATAAAATTATATATATATTTATGTTTATAAATACATAGGACTGATTTTAATAGCCGAATTTAGTGTCAAAAATTGAATTTTGTTCATGCAATTCATGAGGTTTTGTAATAAGGCCAAGTGGCCAAGTGGGAGAGGGAATGCTATGCAAAGGAGATGCATGGAATCATATATGTGAATTGAAGGGGAGATAATAATGGATACATAGATCAGATAACAAGAACCTTTTTCTTTCATATCATTATATTTCACAATTTCTTTCTTTTAATTTGATTTGGTTCTGCATCGTTTGATTCAACCTTACCCCTATTCTCCAAGTTGTTGAACTTTTTGCCACTTACTCTGATTCTGGTTATTATTATTATTATTATTATTATTATTATTATTATTATGCTCTTTGCAAGACACGTGTTACATAAATAAACCAAAATTTTGTTAGAATTTTTTGTTGACTAAATTTTGTTTGATGTATTAGTTTTCCTTTTTTAAAATTTCAGAAAAAATTACGTTAATTTACTTTTTTAAATAATGCAAAATGCTTTGTTTATTACTATTTTTGTATGTTCTCTACTGTATCGAAAATTAATTGCCTAACAGTACACACGCTTACACACAAATAAATCCAATATTAACATTTTCCCCCAAAATTATATATCAGAACTAGATTTAATAACTTGAAGATCATTTTAAAAGACACTGCAAATTTTGCCTAGTTTTTTACTACGGAAAGTTGCATATAGTAAGAGTAGCATTGAGCATGGGGTAAGTTGAATGAAATGAAAAGAGATAAAAAGAAGGGGAAGAATGACAAGTGCAAAAGGTATAAGTGTGAAATGAGAGAAATAAAAGTCACACAATAAGGAAAGATAAATAGAGAGATAAGATGATGATGATATCACATGGAGAGAAAGGAACGCATAGACATATGTAGTATGTGACTCAATCAAAGAAAGTAATAAAAAAAAGAAAAGAAAAAAAAGAAGAGATCGAAAGCTTACGAGGAGCTCAATAAGTGCGCTTATGATGTAGATATGATAAGTGGTGAAGAAAGCGTCGCTTAAGAAACCGCCGAGAAGGGCGAGGAGGAAGGCAGTTCCCATGAAGTTAGTTACATTGTTAGCTGATTTTGAAGGTGACATGTGCATGTATTCTCTCAGGTACAATACCAAGTTGCTTGCATTCGCCAAATACGCTAGGTTCTCCAATATCTCCACCACTGCGTACATACCACATAAACAACACTTATTATTATTGAATTCAGTGCTTGATTGCTGCATCATAATCATCAGCATCATTAATCACACATAACATACATCATCTACTACGTACAACTAGTACACATATATATATATATGAGCAATTTTGTATTGTTAGGCTGGCCTTAAACTAAATAATAAATAAAGTAAATTAGTCCCATATCGTGTCATATATGTGTGTGGATGGAGGAGAATAGCATGGAGATGATTTGTTATTCTGAGAAATTATTAAAATAAAATTTAGGTATTTCAAAAATAACAGCCGCTGATCTCAGTCTGATGATATAATTAAATCAAGTGCTATTTCGATATTTTTTATGAAATAGGAAATGAAGGTATTTGGGGTGGACTTGCTCTTAACTATGGTTAGTTATTAGCTTTGGGTTTGAACTTTGAATAGAAGAAGAATAAAGAAAGTGGGATGTTTAATTTGGGAATGAATGATTATATATTACCGAGAACGAAGGAGGCAGCAAGCATGCCACCATGGCGGGTTCTGAGAGCGGGTCTGTTTCTCCAATCAACATACCCTTCCCATCTATTCGATTGCTGTGCTTCTAATTCCTGCAACAAGAACAATTTCTTGCTATTAACATAACATAATGTATATTTGTGATGAGAATTACAAGAGAGAAAAGAAATAAGTGAGGTGAGTGTTGAGTTAGTTAATTACCATGGGTGGCTATAGAGTAAGAGAGAGAGAGAGAGGAAGTGAATATGGTTGGGATCTGGGGAGAAGAGGGTTGGTGGTTTAATTTCTGCGTGGTTGGGAGAGAAGGGATATATATATATATACACACAGGAGAAAGAAAGAAAGAAAGAGAGAAAGGAAGGAAGAAAGGGTAAGGAAGAAGCTAAGATGATGGGCACTACGATGGTCTTTCTTTCTCTCTCTCTCTTTACACGCACTAATTAACACTGTTAACTATGAACAATTTGACTTTCTAAATCATCTTCCCTTTCACACTCTTCTTATTTTATTTCTTTGCTGCCCCTTTGCCTCCGTCATTTAATATTTATTTTATATTATACAATTTAGATATTTTTTTCTCTCTTGTAGTTGGGACTCGGGGAGTTGGGGGCATGTATATATGGTGGTCATCTCAGAGGTGGGAATAATTAGTGCCTTAAATTAGGCATTAAATTTAAAAATTAATCTACGCATATTATTGCACACTTTTATACGTTATATATTTTTTTTTATTTTAAATTTTTATTAAAATAAATTATTTATATGTTATATATAATTATTTTTGTATTATTGTATGTTGTATTCATGTATTTTATAATTTTTATTAATATTTATATTTTCAGTATTTTAAATATAATGTATGATGTTACGTCATGGTACATATAGCATTATCCTAAATTTTATACAACTTCAATTTTTTTTGACAAAAAATTATGGTGATAAATCAAAAAATAAAAATGACCGGTCAAATAAACTAAGTTGCCTCGGATCCATACTACTTGAGTAATATGAGTTTGAAAAATAATTAATAAATAAAGTAAGATCAAATTTTTAGAATTTAGAGATAAAACTCCATGAATTTAATATTGTATTTTATAAGGGTTTCATTACATAATAATAAAGATACATGTCCTAAAACAGCGTAGCTTCTTGTTGGGGAGAAGGGCTTAGTAAGCTCTTTATGGTATGGTCAACTCCAAATTAAACTGTAATACTTGATGAACGAAATAGAGCTGGGTATTTAGAAAAAGACAATTCAACGCTCGAATCAATTCCTATATAAAAGTAGAAGTGATTACTGATGAAATGATGTAATATATATATCCTAGATTTTTTAAATAGAATATTTTAGTCTTTTAAATTTGAGATTAGGATTTTAAAATAGTTTTTAATAATTGAACTAAATTGAATAAAATAATTTTAATTGACACATCAACTAGCTGTTATTTATCAAACATGACAGTATGTTTGCTCATTTTAGTTACTAATTTGAGTAACTTTATATTTTTGGACTAATTTAAAATTTGTGTGTAACTTTAGAAATCAACCTAATATTAAACTCAAAGAATTGGTAAAAAGTTTAGATTTCCAAAACATTTCACAGTGATATGCCAAAGATGATTGACTTTTTCTTACAATATTGCTCAATTTGGTAGTTTAAGGATTATATTCTACTATTAATTTAAATTTTATTTAAAAATTTATTATCCATTATTAATAGATTACTATATATATATAAAATGAGATTCGAGATTCTGACATTTAGACGAGTCAATTAATTTCTTGATATGAAAAAATTCTAATTATATTATTACCTATACTAAATTACTTAAGTTTTTTACCCAAGAAACTGTGAGCATATATGTAAGCTGAGAAGGGGGAATAGTTTTTTTTTTTTTTCAAAAAAGAAAAGAAAAGAAAAGAAAAGAAACAGAGGTAAAGGGGCATCAAATCTTCCAAACAAAATCTAAAGGAGCGTAAGATGGCAACAGAGTAGTGTAGTGCTGCATTGTTTGACCATTGACCCAAATATTAAATGTATAGTGCTTATTGGCTAATCCTTCACCTTTCTATTTATAGCATGCTGTCCTTAACATATAAAATCAAAGATATGAATTATAGTTTCGCCCTCTCTGCTCTGTGCGCTTTATTCCTAAATTTGGTACGGTTTCCATTAACATGATGATTATGATAAATAATTAATGAATCCTACGCTAATTAATTAATTAATAATTAACAAAACTGTTATGATCTATGCTATCTCTCTGCTGGAAGCGTGGCAGCAGCATGACTCATGTAAAAACAAAAGTTGCCCTACTCATCAGGGAATTATATTGATAGGTTGAACAACAACATATAAGGTTAATACTTCAGTCAAGACAAAACAATGTGTCCAGCACATCTACACATGCATCTATCCCATATTATTATGTCACTATAGTTTATTGGTGTATGCTTATTATCATTTTGGTGTGGATTGATAGGTTATTATTTAATCTTTCAATATAAATGCAAAAAAGAAAAATGGTAATAACAAAGAAGAGAGAGTCGAGCTATGAGCTATCATAGGAAGAGCTAGGTAAGATGTGGTATTTAATTAAAACAAAATAGTAACACTGTCAATTTCAAATTAGGTAGTTAGATATTTAAATTATATTGAAGTTAAAAATTATTTTGATTTCCATAATTTTGATCGAAAATCAAAATTATCTTTAAGGTATTTTTTTTTTTAAATCGTCAACGTTTATATCATATTTTAAAATCATCTCTCGAAATTAAAATTTTTTTAAACGATAAAATTGTCCATTAAATTATATTATCTGTGTCAATATTATTTTTCTTTCCATGATAATTACCACTAACAATACTACAAATTTTTTAATAAACACAAAAAACTAAATTTTTAAGTTGTGATCCAATAAAATTAATTTTGTTGGATATCGAAATTTTGTTTCTCAGGAATATTATTATTAGTGGTAGAAGTGATGTAATTAAGAGGCAATTTTATCTTAAAAAAAGTTTTTGGGATATTCGGTGTTAGAGCGTTCTTTCTCATATGGAACATTTGAATCATTACCTATTAATTAAGGGATAAGATTATTGGATTTTTTAAAAAGTCACTATAATTTTCCGAGAGAATTGTTTACTTTGTGAGAGATGTTTCATGAACTAATGAATCGATGCGATGAACACCTGGGTATTCTTTTTCATATCAAATGAAACATACCACAAAAATAACTATCATCTATTTCTCTAAAAGGAATTATTTAAGGAATTATAATTTTTTTTTATAGAAGGATGATTTTAAAATAAAAGACACAAATTAGGAATAATTTAAAAAAAAAAACGATCTTATGGACAATTTTAAGGGCTAAATATTTATCAAGGTTTTGAAAATCGAACTATTGTTCGAAGTGATAAGTTTAAAAATTTAAAGTTTCAACTGAAATTCAATTAAAGTTAAATTAAATATAATAAAATAATATATTTATCTATAAAATATATATTTTTTATTTTATTTTATTTTATCAGTTTAATATGGTTAACTGTTAAAAAAAACAGATCGATTCGACCTGTGTGTTAACCAATTCTTTTTATTTTTTGATCGATTCGTTATAGATCGTTTTTTTATCCTTACTATTAAGAGAAAAAGAATATAGAATAGAAGAGAATCTAGCTAGGTTGCATGAAGGAGTGGCGGAGGTTCCAGATTTAACTAGAAAAAGAATGTGGCTATTTATAGGTGGAGATATGCTTTTCTTTGCCTATATAAAATAAAAAGGAACCAAAATTACCTACTTCCTAAAAGTAGAATTAGTTACATTTGTCAAAGTTCTAAAAATCGAACCCGTAATTAAATTAGTGGGATTAATGTCACCAAAAAAAAAATTAGTGGGATTAAAAATTCGAATATTTAAAAGTTTAATTGAAATTGAATTAAATATATATATTGAAATAATTTATTTAGGTATTTATTATATAATTTTAAGAATATTAATTTTTTGTGATTTAATATTTTAAATTCGTTAATCGCTAAAAAATTATACCAATTCAATCAATCAGTTAGCCAATTTTTTTACAGATTTTTTTTTTATCAAGTGACCTTTATCTTGAATAGAATAAAAATTAAATTATACACTAGCTCTCTGTAGTTTCAGTATAATTGTAACTAGATAAAAAGTTTAAAAGTTTGTAATTAAGTTCCTATATTCACAAAAAAATTGCAATTTAGTCCAACGAATTTGATATTAAAAAAAAATCGTTAAATCATTTGTTAATACGATTGTATCTCCGTTATCTCATTCAATGGGCTTTTTCTTTTTAGGTTCTTAATCATGTACTCTTTTTAAGTAAGTTTATGAAAAAATCGTCAACACATTCATTTCAAGTGAGTGTGATTGCGATGTGAGAGCACAGAGCAGCGAGAGTGTGGGAGTGAAGATAATTTCTTTATTTGTGAATTCGTCAATTCGGTGGTAGATTTCATCATTTATGGGATAGGATAATTTGGTCAATCATAATTTCATCTAATGCACAATATAAAATATGCTAGAGAATATTCTGTTACATTAAACGTTTTTTGATGAACGACATGGACTAAATTGTAAATTTTTTATGGGTATGAGACTTAATTACAAACTTTTAAATTATAGGGACCTGATTACAATTCTATTGAAACTATATGACCTAGTGTATAATTTAACCTAAAACAAATCCAATGGCTAATTTTCTATTAACAGATCTAATTCCTAGTCCAGTTCTTTGAACACTAACTTCTGTATCCTTTTTATATTTATGTAAATTGTATATCTAGACCAAGACTTGAAAAAAGAATGAAAATCATTGTTGTTATCCATGAATTAAGAGAACAGATCTACTATAACATAAATTGTGAATGTAAAAATTGTTGTTATATATCATGATGACATATTAAAAATTGTTGGCAAGTACTTTGATACTTTATTTTAATATGCTAGTTCAAATTTAACTCAATAAACAATGCTTTTATTGGATTTGATTTAAAGACAATTATTTGTCCTTATATATGATCGAACAGAACGAAAAAATGTTATATTACACTACAAAAAATTCGCTGATTATCGTCGGATTTTCTGTCGGATTATAAATGAAAATTCGACGGGTGGATATTTTTGTCGGATTTTCCGTCGGAAAAGTAACCGACGGTAAAACGCTCGACGCAAATATATTTTCGTCGGATGTTGGGTGTCCGACGCAAATTTCCGTCGGATAAATCCGACGCAAATCGTGGAAATAATTGACAAGTTGATCTTCCCCTTTTCCGTCGGACTGTAATCCGACGTAAAATCCGACGCAAACGTTTGTCACTCTTGAAACCCTTTCACTTCGCCGTTGTGCCCTAGTTTCAAAACGGTTTATGTTATCTTCATCCATTTCCCCGTGTGAAGTCCAAATCCAATAGCCCGGGTTGAATCCATTACGGTACAGGTGAAGGGTCATTTCCTGGGGACCAATCCAATTCAGAAGACAACACTTAGAGCACGGACACCTAGAAACCCCGGCGACCCTAAATTCTTCCAAAGTGAACACATATGCAACAAACCCATCAACCCCATTCATGAACTCAGGCTTTATTCCCCCCTATCAGTGTAGAATCTATCGTACATCCACAATCGATGACTCGGAACCGGGACAGCCATCACACACAACCCTAATTAAACATGCAATTACATTGTTTTTTTTAATCACTTGGCATCTAGGCAATTTTTTAAAATAATTTTTTAAAATTTTTTTGATAGAGTCTCCTTTTAAATTAAAAGCTTCCACCAAATTAAATTGGTATTATTAATCACTTGGCATCAACGCAATTTTTTAAAATAATTTTTAAAAAAATTTCGGCAGAGTCTCCCTTTAAAATAGAAGCTTCCACCAAATTAAATTAGTATTTTTAATCACTCACATGAGTCAAATATCAACAATGACAAATGATCACACAAACAAATATAAAAATTTACGAAGAATAACAATTACAATTAGCAAGAGCAGCACATCATCACACACACAATCAAGTAATCCTAGCCATTCTAGTGCACAACCCCTTATTACTCCGCAATTTTCCAGCAAACAAGGGTTTTCGAGAAGGCGCCACTAGACCACCTTCTCCCAACTCCACCCTAAAACTCTATCCCATGAAAATTAAGTCCATCTAACAATTCTAAAATATATGTGAGGTATGTTCGAGTACCAACCTTTTCGCCTTGCGGACAAACCAAGCACGT
>JASCZI010211606.1:44469-58948 GCA_036250425.1 Stylosanthes scabra | reverse complement strand
AAACTAACCAAAATAAAAAAATTTACACAACAATATTTAAAAATTAGATGACAAACTAAAAAAAATAAACGTTACCTGCTGCTGTGGCAACTCCGGCGGTGAACAGCGGTGGTCTGGAGGTGTAGAGAGGGCAAGGGGCAGCGGCGGTGAACCGCGACGAGGTTGAGGAAGGGTGGGGGTGGAGCACGGATCTGAGGAGAGAGAAAATGGGGGTTAGGGTTTCGTTTATTCAGGGGGTTAGGGAGTGGAGGCCGACGGCTTACCTGCGAACCAGTGGAGGAACGGCGATGGCAAGGGGCGGCGGCGGCGAGGCAAGGAGGAACGGCTTCCTCTCGCTCTTCTTCAACCGGCAGCACGTGGACATGCCAGGCGGTTCTCAATGGACGACGACGGCGAGGCGGCGTCAATGAACCGGCAATGGTGGGTTCCTTGATGGGGCGACGGCGGTGGTGAGGTCTGCTAGGGTTTTGGGGGAGGTTAGAAGAGAGAGAGATGAGTCTGCGAATGGGAAGGGGACTACGTCGTCGAGGAGATATTTGAATGTTTCCGTCGGATTATTCGTCGGATACGTCCGACGCAAAGTTGTCCGTCATTTAACAAAACGACGCGTTTTGTTTTTCTTGGTTTCCGTCGAATTCTACGTTGGCTAATCCGACGCAAACTTATGCGCCATTTCAAAAATTTTTCCCTCCAAATATTTTCGTTGAACTTTGCGTCGGATTATTCAAGCCGACGGAAAATAGCTCGTAAAATTCTCGGTTGAAGCTGTCCGACGAAAATGTCGACACCAAATCCGACGGAAACAGCGTGGGATTTTTTCCGACGGAAAATCCGACAATAACTAGCGTGTTTCTAGTAGTGTTATCTGTCCATTATACATAAAATAACATAAAATATCTTTAAAAACTTTTATTTGATTAAGATTATACATTTTATATCTAAAAAAAAATTATTTATTGAGGTAGATGTGATGAACCAATATACCAGTAAAAATAAATTACCTCTAAATAAAAAAAAAGTACCAGAGTGTTGCCAAAATTGCTCATCTCTAACCCGCTCTTTTTATTTATTTATTTATTTATAATAAGAAGAGTGTTAGGAAAATCAGTAAAACAAAGAATATTTATCGGTTTGAAGTATAAATTATGTACAAGTAGTTTTTTCATGTTGAAACATTCTTTTTTATTTAAAAGAATATGAATAACAAAGATTTAACTTTAATTTTTTTTTTGTTATAAAAACTGTAATACTATAAAATTATTTAGGGTAAAGTATGTTTTTGTTCCTAATATTTGAGGTAAGTTTTAAAAATATCATTAACGTTTAATTTGATTCAATTTTATCCTTAACGTTTTAATTATTTCAATTTTACACCTGCTGTCAAATATTTAACCGTTAATGTGTAGTTATCGATATTTTTCCAAGTTTATTTGCAAAAGACTATTATCTTCATCATCGTTATCATGAAGTCGTTTTTATTCTATCTTCAAATCACCTTTTTTTTCAAACTCACTACCTATCATCATCGCTCGCCACCATCATCATCACTTCCTCCACTTCACAACGGCGCCGACGATACTGTCGTGAGCTCTATAAAAGCTCATCAAATATCCATATTTGATAAGTGTTGATGATGGTGGATGGTATATAAAGAGTTATAAAGTTGAAAAGAAATTATAACCATATGTTGATTATAAAATGGTAAGAGTAGATTTGAAACTATTCGAAAACGTTAAGGGTAAAATTAAATCAAATTAAACATTAAGGGTATTTTTGAAACTTTTCACAAACTTTAAGGAAAAACGTCATACTTTACCCGATTATACTTATCATCAAAATAATGTGTGCATCATCACTAATTATCTCAAAAAACTAATTGAAAATTGTGTATTTTAAACAATTTCTAGTTTGTAATTATACAACGGTTTAAAATTTTTGTTTAAAATTTTGTTAAACTTGAAAAATGTTATACTTGTATAGAAAGTAGCTAGAAAGAAAGAATAATGGAAACAACCGCACCATAATTATATTTTCGAAACAATTGCTAGACACGTTTTGATCACCTAAATAGCACTATTATTATTATTATTATTATTATTATTATTATTATTATTATTATTATTATTATTATTATTATTATTATTATCATCGTTGTTGTTGTTAATAAACAAAAATTATCTATACAAAATTCAAAGTATGGGTTTAAGAATAAGTGCTCTTATTTTTTAGGGCGATATGAACCTCCAAAAGTGAGTCAAAGTGCCGTCTTTTCTGTACATACCTAACCGTCGCTATAGTTTATTTAGTGCATAACAATTAACATTCACAAACTAGCTAGTGACACTGCAAAAGAGCCACACATAATAATAAATCATTATTTAATCCCAAAAGACAAAGATTTTTCATCACGATAACCTGAAATTCATTTGATCCTATCCTTGCTCATGGATTTGCAATTTTAAAATTCATTAACATAATATAATAACTTTTTATTAGGTTTAATTTTAATCTCATCCTATCATCACTCAATCCTTAAATAGTTAATTTGTAGCCTTCAGTTTATTTGTAAGGTTGAAATTATGCAAATAATAAAATAATTAATTAAGTCACCCTCTTGCCGTGATCATTTCTTCAATGCTGCATTATTATATTATTATGAGTCACTATTTTACGTAATATTTTTTTTCAGAAGTAACGTTCATTTAAAGCCTAGAAACATCAGTGGAAAAAATGAAAACAAATTAAATAACAGAAAAAATAATTCCCATAAAGAATTTTGCTACTCTTTCACTATTTTATAATTATATATAAAAATTAAAATCGATCATTACCTTTGAAAAAATAACCCCAAAAATGATTTTCTGGACAAATATTACCATGACATTATTTGACGATAAATTCAATAGAAAAACTCATGCATTTAAAATAGTATTTCGCACAAAAAACATGGTTAGATTTTGCGACGGTTTGTTTTGTCATATGATTAGAATTAAAACTTTCTAATTTTAATTCTTTGCATTGGAAAATTCAGCAAAAACTGTCTAATGAAAATTTCGGCAAAAAATTCAATGATAATTCCGATAATTTTTAGCGGTTAGTAAAAAAAAGTTTGAAGATATAATTATTTATATGCATTTTTCTATTAATTTATTTTTTAGGGGAAAAAAGTATCCTAACTTGAAAAGATTATTCAAGGACAAGGAGTGATTCTTAGCAACGTTCATTTCAAGTATATATCATTCAATGAACTTTAGTTACCCCTCTCATCTCTTTAGCAACGTTCATTTCGGATATAAATGTGTACGTAGAAAAAATATCACGTTTTTTTGTGGTCCACACTCATAGTAATTCAAACTTCAAAGCATGCAGCATTTTCTTCTAATTATGTGCTTTAGTCAACCTAGATATAAATTATTCCATACAAATAAACAAATTAACATGACGAAAAATTTGATGATGAAAATAATAATATAATATTAGAGAACAAAATCCCTCCTATCCTATATCCGAAATGTCAAAACTATGAAAGTTTGTCTCTCTTGGAATCCAAGTGTTTCTTAAACTGAAATTAAGATATTCTTGGCCTACCTTATCTCTTGTGACAAAGACAATTACCCAAATCAATGCACGCCACATTCTAAACAAACCAATTTATAAGCCATTAATCTTGCACCATAAATAAACTACACCTATTTTATCTATCTTTGTGTTGGTATTTGATATAGATAGATCACTATATATTATAAGTCACATACATATATATATATGTATATAATATATAATATATATAATTAACTTGTAATTGGTCACAAAAATTAAAGCAATAATTAACAAAGCCATCAATCGTCACATCACGATCATGCATAGGTGTGGAAGGTATATATATAAATATAACCGTTTTATATTTTTGAAAGGATAAAATTCAGGACAAATTCCAAGGTTTTGATAATTGATTATCTACCTCTAGTGTAAAATTAATTATTGTGAGTATTTATTCTAGTTTGGAATATTTGACAAGGGAAGCGATCAAGCATGGCCATCCAAAACTATTATTCTTTTTGTACTTTCATTTGGATAAAACTTTTTACATTGTTTTACCATGTGTCACGCACTAAACCAAAGAGCATTTTAATTCTTGTGATTATGATTGATAACAAAGTTTCTAAACTAAAGATGCTATCCATTTAGGGCATTTGTGCTAAACTTATTAGTATCTAGCATGGAGTTAATTGTAAGCTTTCATAATATGGCAATGGAACATATATAAATCTATATATTTAGTATCAAAATAGAAATTCATCTTCATAAAATAGTCAAGATTGAACTTTAATTAATATGGACACCCAAAAAAAGGTAATAAAACTTATCGAACTTTATATATCTTTCATCATAATAAGGCATTGTTTTTTTCTCTTAGGAATAAGACATTATTTGACAAAGCTTTTCGAAGATGTATTTAAATTTTAAAAAGCATAAATATTTTATTTTGTGTTTGGTAATAAAAATAAATTAGGTGTTTGTCGTTTTTAAAGTATCTAAGGTGGAATTTTTCAAAGATAATTTGTGCTTAATTATCAAAATTAAAATGTCTAATTTTTTAAATAAATATCTACATATGAACAAGATTTTACACTACCACGAACAGATTTTCAAAATTCATTTTTCACACAGATTCAACATTTATCAAATTCAAACACATGAGTTGTTTTTTAAATTACCACGAACATATTTTTAAACTACTACGAACGTATTTTTAAAACTTATTTTCAAGTATTCTTTGAAGTCTTATTTATTTCTTTCTGTATTATTTATATCAACGATAAAGACATGTTCATATCAACTATAAAATCATGTTCGTGATAATTATAAAATCATGTTCAAGAATTTTTTAAAATATTATTTGTTTTTTTTATTATTCATATTAAATTATAAAACATATTTACATTAGCAATGTGTTTCTATTTATTTTAACTTTTTATCTTTGTTTGTTTGTTATTTTTATTTTTTTTCTCAATTACTTAGTTTGACTTGGTTCCTAATTATACATACGCACATGTAGCACGATCGATTATGTATTTCCTCTTCTAAAAGTATATCTTATATTAAAGTTGTAAATTTATTTTCTTTCTAATAAAATGAAAATTGTGGTCATGATGAACGACATACACTTGGAGAAGGACAAGTCTGAGACAAACAATTATAATTCAATAAATTATATCAGTTCCACATATTTAAGCTGGATAATAAAATAATATAGTTAGGGAATTGATGATGCCCACACATACATTAGCTGTTTTATTTGTAGAAGTACCTTTTAGTTTATTTTTGTTTATTTTACTTAGCTTATTGTCATCAAGCGTCGGCATTTTCTTTTGTTTTTGTTTATTATTATTATTAATTTATTTTTTTCAAGTTGAATTCATTTTATATATATAGATAGATATATTCATCGTTCTCTGGTTGGCTCCATATCAGTTTGACTCAAAATTTTGAAGGGCAACACATCATTGATTAGAAAGCCTAACATTTTCAGTACGTGTCTGTTTCATAATGAATGTTATGTTTGACACTGGAATTGGGTGCATTAATGCACATGTTCTTCTATCTAATAAATTCTAAAAAATTCAATAAATTAAATAAACATTTAAATTTCTGGTAACTAATAAGATTTAAAAAATACTAATTCAAAAATAAAATAAAATAAACAGACATAGAAAAGATAGATCAAATATAGAAGATGGGTTAGACACCAAAAGAATATAGAAGATGGATTTTCTTCTGTTTAGATTAACATCTCTTAATAAAAAGAAATTATGTTAAAACTAACTTCAATTCCCATTGATCAAAAACATTTTTTGTTTGCAGAAGTAAGAAGCTGATCAAAACTTACTTTATAATCAGAATTACTTCTGAAAAAATTATTACTGACATGGATGAACTATTTACCTTCAAAATTAACTTGACCGAAAATCAATTTTAATTTGCAAAACCAGAACTAAACACAGGCTAAATTAATAAGTGGAAGTCATGCGATATTATTTATTGATATTAAATAAATGACCTCTATAAACTCACTAACATTTTTCTAATTTTCTTTCGGATCACGGGATTGGTTAGACCTAGTAGACTTTTAATTAATTAACAATGCATACATTATTGAATTCACAAGTATTCATCCCATGTGAAATTTAAATTTATTTTAGTCCTCCATTATTAATGGAAAGCTTTGGTCACTTTAAACTATATATAATATTTTTATGAAAAAAATCAATACTCCATTATAATTTCTGCTCTTAACAAAGTCAAGTAACTTTCAAGTCAATCCATTTTATTTTAACAATTAGATTGATTAAGGCTATAAATATAATAAGAGACAATGTATTAAGTTAGATGGTCTTGGGGCGGCTCCTAATAAAGCGCAATTCAAGGCTTTGGCACTCCAAAAATATAAAACAATAAAATTTAAAGAAAATTTTGATCTCCAATATTAGGAGATAATAAGTAGTTAATATAATTTTTTTTTTTTTTTTCTTTTATCATCCACTATTTCTCCAATTACACTCATTAACCCCCTATTGATCCCCTAACGTTAGTTCCCTAGCATTACTTTAAAATTTATTATTTTTTTCAGTACATGACTAATCTTTTAAATACTATTAAGTACTAAATTTTAAATCATAAATTATATACGCTACTATAAATTCTAATAAAATAAAAATAAGTTATCAATTGTTAGTCTAAGCTACGGACTAATATAATAAAAAAGGGTTACTACTCTGAGTAGTATTTCTCGTTGGAAAATATATATAACAACAAAAAACCTTTTTTAATTATTAATATGTTTATTAATTATTAAATTTTTATTTATCATCAAATTTAAAATTCATAATTTAGAGTTTGAAATTTAAAATAAAAAATAAAAAATTTTAGATAATAAATATTAGCTAAAATAATAAAGTTTGACTCCGTGTAATTGAATGAACTCGTTATTATTTTCATACATATTGTCTTGACAAAACCGATGCCACATGTTTCACATACCAACCTAGTGTGAGACCAATAACAAAACATTTAGCTAAATGGAGTTCGAAAGATGTTACTGTTTATGAAAATTAAAATAATAGAAAATTTTGACCTTTTTTTTCTTATATCATCAATAATATAATTAATACATTAAAAAGATTATTTTTATTTATATTATTTTTACCATAATGCTACATGTATTATTGTACGTTTTCATATATTTTATTTTTAACATAAAAAAATATAAACATCAATATAAAAAATAATTTATGCTGATATTTATATTTTTTTCGTGTTAAAAATGCAGTGTATAGAAATGTGTAGTGATACACGTAGATTAATTTTTATTCTTAATGTGTATCTTTAAAATATTTGTTAACAAAATCCATAAAAAAATTACAATGATTTCTCCTGTACTCAAATTAAGAGTCTTCCTAGTTTAGTATTTTGTAGGTTGTATTTATATTTTTAAATACTCTTTATTAAGTAGGAAATATTTTGCTTCTTAATAATTAAAAAGTTTTAGCTCTTCACTTATTATATTTTATATCAATAATAACTAGGGTTTATAGCTTAAAATTTTTAATTCAAACATTGAATACTAAATAATATTTTAACGTAATGCTATTAGGGATGAGAATGGCCGGGCTACTCGACGGGGGCTCGTGGCTCGGCTCGTCTCAGGCTCAGCTCAGCTCGACTCGTTTCATTAAATAAGTCAGGCTTAGGCTTTTGTTAAAGCCTTTTTATTAAACAAGTCAGGCCATAGGTTTTAAAAAAAGCCTAAAAAACTCGTTTGGCCGGCCCGCCAAATTATTTTTATTAAATAAATTACTCTTAGTTATTTTCAACTATTCACATATGATAAATCCCAAAATAATCAATAATAAAAATTGAAAAAGAGTCTAAACTTGTATTGAAAAAAAAGCTCAAACTTGTATTAATAAAAATAAAAAGGCCCAAACTTATAGTTATATAATATTATATGTGATGAAAGATTGTTATATTATTGAATTATAATTTACAAAATGCTTTTAGTGGAAATTATTTTTATTTATAGTTTTTATAGTAAGCTTTTTAATATAGGCTCATGGGCTTAACGGGCTTTTAAACAGGCCAGGATCGAGCCTGAAAAAAAGCCTACAAATAGTAATAGGTCCAGGCTTGAGCCACATATTTCCGATATGGGCCAGGCTCGTCTAAGCTAAAGCTCGGCTCGGCTCGGCCCATTCCCATCCCTAAATGCTATATATACCGTACCGTTATTTTGTCTAACTAAATCCAATTAAATAATTTATTTCTATGCTAAATAGAAGACTATTTTAATGTCAAATAATAATACAACAATAGCACCGAAATGAATTTATATTTAATATTGAAATAGTATTCTATTTTATATGGAATAAATAATTATTTGATTGAATTTGATTGAATTTTTTTTTTTTGGATTTGTGATTGGATTTATTTAATTCTTTTACACAATCTCACTAACTACTAGACTAAAGAATCTCACTAACAACTACTAATAAAGTTTTTAAAACATTGACTAGAGGAGTTTAATAATTACAAAATGAATAATACTACGAAACTAAGGGGATCAATAGTGAGCCAATGAGTGTAATTAGAGAAATAGTAGATGATAAAAAAACAAAGAGAAAAGAAAGAAAAATAATATTGACTTCCTATTGTCATTCTAATATTGGCTACCGAGACTTTCTCTTTTAAAATGCTTAAATAATAAGCAAAGTAAACCACAGAGAAATAATAAAAAAGAATTTTAAAATTGGAAAAAAAAATAATTCTAAAAAATTTGAACGACAAACATTGACAAAAGATTTGAAATTTTGATAAAAGTGAGAAAAAATGTTTAAGTAGCTAACAAAAACTTTTAAAATTATTTTTGTCCATTAATTTTTTATTTATAATTACGTCAATGCATGCCAATAAACAAAGTTTAATCACGGTTGTTGTTGTGCACGAGCAGCAAGTTGCCGAGTATCTTCTTGCCTTTGCTCACTCTTAAAGAAGACATAAAGATTTAGTTGTTAGTGCTAACTGATGGATATTAAATTAGTTAAACAAGTCAACTAAAACTAAACTAAAATTAACGAATCTAACATTTTCTTTTTATGTTTTCTCTTTTTCTTTTCTAAACTCGTGTATCACGATAATCACCTATGGTAACATCCTAACATGAATGAGTAGCGGCCACACTGAACCTTAAATATTAAGAAAAGAAAAAAAACATTCTTTAATGTTTTTTTATAATTTTTTTTTATTAATATTTAATTTAATTCAATTCAATTTTATATTTAAGTGAGTTGTACCAAATCCTCTCATTTAGAGGGGGTAATTAGAGGGGTAATTTATTCTTGTTAGATGGCATTCTCCAATTGGTTGATTGAAAGTTTTTAATCTTGATTAAAATTAATATTTTAACTATATTAGGATTTTAATACAATTTTAAAAAATTTTAAATAACCCCAATCCAACCAAATTCAACTCAACCCAACCTAACACAATCCAATTCTCCCTCATTTTAAAAAAAATTCATCATCCTCTCTCTGTTATTGGATCATAATAATTTACTTAGAAATGATAATTGTAATTATTTTTTAAAAATAATAAATTTAAATTTTATAAAGCATTCATGATGAGTACCATTACATGTGATTATAGTCAAAACAGTTGCGATTATTTTGTTTTATTATTTATTTACCACAGTACAGCAGTATATTAATGTGATGCTAATATTATGGACACACTTTGGAATTGGGCTAATGAACTTGTCCAAAAAAAATAGTGTTCATAATTATTAAATTGAAAATTTTGCATTCATAATTAATATATAATGCAGTATTTTAGTAAGTAAATATGCACTAGTACCTACATGTATAGTGAGAAGGGACTGGGGAGGATGAGTTCTCTCTCTTTAAGGATGGGGAAGATGGTGGGTTGTGTTGGATTGGAGTTGAGTTAATTGGGGTTATTTTAAAAATTTTAAAAAATTATATAAAAATTTTAGTACGGTTACAATATTAATTTTTATAAAGATTAGACGTTTTTAATTAATTAATTGGAGAATGTCATTTCACTAAAGGTAATTTATTCTTTTTTTAAGAAAGGGTTGATTATAAACTACCTTATATTTAGGCTGGGTTTGGTAAAATTTTTTGGAAAGGTGCTTGTGTTTCTTGTGCTTTTTGAAAGCATAAGCACCCCCATTTTGTGTTTGGTAAACCAAAAAAATGACGTGCTTGTGCTTATAGCTTTTAAAAGATATGGGTGCTTTTGAAAGCACCTAAGGAGAAACTTTTAAAAAATGGCTTGTGCTTATCAAAATTAAAAAGTCTAATATAACCTTATTTAATAATAAATATTCTCATTTATTATTACATTTATATCTATTATGGTCATTTTAAATTTTTAAAGTCATTTTACCAAACACAATTATTGTTGCTTGTGCTTATTAAAAGATCAATTTTATTTGATTTTACCAAATACACATGTTATGCTTTTTAAAAAGTTATCTTTTAAAATACAATTTTTATAAACTACTTTTAAAAAAGTAAAAGCTTTACCAACCTCACTCTTAATATTCCGAATAAATGAGTTTCAACCGTATCCTTTAATTTATCACTATAATACTTTTAGCATGTTACGATTTTAAAATTGTGAATATAGGTATAGAAAATTGACATGTGATCTATTGCCTTTGGTTCAAAACTGTGGCTAATACTAATCTGATTTTACTTCAATAGTGATAGTTTTTCAAGCAAAATAAAGATAATTAAAGAACACAACGAGGTCACCAAAAAAAGAACACAATGAAAGAAAATAAAATTTAAATAAATATTTTATATTTATAAGAAATACATAATAATCTAAACTAAAAATAGTATTTAAACTCTTATATGTGATTTATGATATTGTGGATGTAAGTAGCTGTTGCCTTGCTATTCATAAAAAATATGTCTAACTATTTCCAATACACAATAGTGCAGTAATAATTTTAGATGTATATTTATTTTATTCAATTAAATTTAATTAAATTATTTATTTTATATCAATTAAAAGATTATTTTGATGTTAAATAAAAGCTTATCTTTTATATTATTTTTTTATTATTTGATATTAAAATAATTTTTTATTTAAAAAATAATTTTATTGAATTTAATTTGACAAAATAAATATGCACCTAGCATTATTAGAGCACAAAACCTTTATTATTATTATTATTATTATTAGAGTAATGTCAGTTAACCAATAAAAATGTAGCTAATATCAGCCAACAATTTAAATTGGATGTTTTATTTAATTTCTTTAGGTTTCGAATGTTTTGTTTCTAAAAATATATCCATAGAGTTATATTTATATTTGATTTCCAGAAGTTTCTTAATTTTGTCACTACAACATTTTCGTAAGATGCCGACGATTTTTTTGCGGCTATTTTTAAAACCGTCGCTAATTGTTGATATAGAATGTTTCATTTTTAACGTTTTTGATGTTCTTTTTTAGATTTGATTTGTTGATTAATTTGTTGATTAAAAAAATATTAGTTACTTATAATATTATTATTATTATTATTATTATTATTATTATTATTGATGACTAGATGCTTAGTTAGTTGCCTCCAAAAAAAACAAGTGGTTTAAACAAGACATGACTCACAACCCCGAAAACAGAAAGGAATCAAAACAAAACAAAAGACATGAATGAGTCTTAGATATGAAAAGTAACTGTAGAGTTGCCTTAGCGTTATGACAACAACAGATTCCACATAACAAATTAAAGAGGACTAATTGTGGCTATGAGACATGCCAAATAAGAGGCTTCACAACTCACAAGTCAATTCTCTGTAACATGAAAAAACATTCTCGTGCTATTGATCATAGATAATGAGACATCACAGAACACACTACACTTTGACATATACTACTGTTATTATAGACAACTGGTGAAGCCAAATTAATTCTATGTAAGGTAGAAATGTTCGATTAATAGGATTTGTTTTCATTTTTCTTTATTTGTAGCAATATGTTTTTTTAGGAAATATGATTCTCTTTTCTTTATAGAAGAGATTTTGTTTTTAAGAAAACTTAAATTAGATACCGTTGGAAAATATATTAATTCATTTGACAAATCCAGTGTATTGGTAAATGAACTCATTTTATAATTATATTTGTATGTTTTTCTATGATTATTTATTAATAAAAAGATATTGTAAGAGGTAAAAAAAAATTCAAGTTTGATTTTTCTTTTAGTGTTTATAGTTTTAACAAATTTTTAATTATGTATATATTCTTACAAGTCAAAAACTTGTAATTGAGTTATTATATTAGATAGTTAAAAATTATTAATTAGATTCTTATGACTAACTTTTTTTTTTCTAAACCAAATAATAAATATTTTGAAAATATTCGTTTTGTTTATTTGATGTAAGATTAATTGTAGAATATTTTAGTAACGAAGGTTTTAGGATTATTGTATTTTTTTTTAAATAACTACGAAGGATTTTATTGAAAACATAAATTATTTAATTACAAGTTTTAAATTCTAAGAGTTCAATTAAAAATTTAATGAAATGATAAAATCTATTAGAATAATGAAACCAAAATTTAAATACTGCTTTTATTTAATACATTACAATTTGAATTTGAATCTTTGAAGTTCTCACACTATGGCAAACACGGCGCTTAGTGGCTGTTTAGAAAATTGCCGCTAAACGTTTAGCGGCGGTACTCGCAATCGCTGGTAGTAACTATACCGGCAACTGTTTAGCGGCAGTTTTCCTAATATAACCGCCGCCAAATACAATTCATTTTTCGACGGTTCAGAAACTGCCGCAGATTACGCATTCATATTTAGGTAGTTTCAATTTAGCAGCAGTTTTGTAACCGTCGCGAAATCAGTAACCACACATTGATTCAGATTTAAAATATGTTTTTTTTTTAAAAAAAAAATTTATGTTTTTTCTTTTCTTGAAATAATTAATCATTGCTATTTTTTTTTCCTTCTATACATATTATGAATTTAACATATTATTGACTATATCGTAAGAATTTAAAAGTAATACTATTAAAAATGATAAATATATTTAAAATTAACTCAAGAAAAAGTATATACCAGTAAAATATTTTATCCTCAAGTGCACTACAATAAAGTAAAAATAACACTTACTCACAAAATATAAAATAAAATCAAGCAAGTATTTTAGGATTGAGAAATCCAATATGCTCATGTGTATCTTAACTAAAATATATGCATAATTTCATGGGAGCGACAGAAGGTCAGGATTATTAGAAGAGGGTTTGGTTTACGAGACAACTGTTCCACTACCTAAAGCATCCATCTCCGAAGCAATTTCAGGTGGCAAGTCATCTCCTTGCCGCTGTATAAGAAATCTCAGAAGATTCTCCATCGTCTGTCTCTTCTTCTTCTCTTCCGCTGCCTTTGCCTTTAATTCAACAATCACATTCTGATACTTTTCTATTTGTCCCCCATAACTTGTCTGTTGTGATGCACTACCAAATAGTTTGGTAGGACATGGGCAAGTGAATCATTCTGAGAAAGCTCCTTCGTAGATTCATCCCGACTCTCTACCTCAACAATTGCTTCCTACAATCATCCAACATTTTTTCTCATTAACAACTTAGACTACAGACATACAAAATCAGGAGACTACAAAATCACCTATTGACTATGAACAAGCATGCATCTTAAAGAGGGTTAATACAATACTTACACCAATGGCTCGTGCATCATCATGGATATAGGAACCATCCTTTCTCTTATGCACCATAGTCCACTTCTCTCCTCTACTGAAGAGCCTCTCATGTCTTATCTCCTGTATGAACATTTAATTTCAGAAAAAAAGTTTACTGTGAGGAAAGATAGCATGTGCCCCAAATGAAAGCCCAAATAGTCACGTAGCAAATATAACTCACACATGCAATTATCACAATCACTCTCAGATAGAAATGGAAAAACCCAAACAAAGCATACTTGAGTTCATTTAATACCTCTTCTTCTGTTCGCTTAGCCAGTGATTTCGAACCCCCAACATGAGTGTACAATTGTTTTGCGCGGTTTTCAGCATTCTTTCTGCATTTCTTCTATTTTTCAAATGTATATAAACCATGGAATAAAGTTAAATCCAATTCTTTAACAACAAACTAATTAGAAAACAAATAGCTACACAGATTCTACTGAAAATTTTCCACAATAAAACATAAAAAAATCATCAACTTAATCATAGATATTACCGGTGTGTCTTCTTCCAAACGATACTCGAGGAAGGCCTGCCAGTCATCTGTGTCAATACTTTCTGGGCATTGATGCTAAACATTTTCAGCTAAACTTTTTAAATCATTATAGAACTTGTTGAACAAGTTCCCCCTTGTATCCCTCCAATTTTTTCCCAGCCTAGTCAAGATTAGGGTTGGCAGCACTACCC
>JASCZI010211606.1:0-44364 GCA_036250425.1 Stylosanthes scabra | reverse complement strand
CCCCTACCCGCCCCGGTATATATATCTAATTAAAAAATATATTATATATTGTAAAAATATATATATATATATACATATATATATATATTTTAAATTATATGAATTATTTTATAGAAAAAATAATAAATATTTTTCTTTTAAGACTAAAGAGATTAGGGTTTTAGGGTTCACATTTACACTGCCTCTTCACGCTCATCAGCCGTCTCACACTCTCACTCTCATCTTCAACCATCTCTACCCTTTGTCCCAGGCTCTCAACCCTCAGCCTACGCGTCCTTCTCAGTCTCTCACTGCCGTCAGTTCCCGTCACACCTCCGAACCAACCCTCTTGTTCATCTTCTTCTTCGATGCAGTGAGGTTGTTCTCCTTCATTCACTCTCTCTGCCTCAACCCTCTGTCAGATACTCAGATCTCTACTCTCATCACTCCTTTGAGTGAGCTCGTTGCGCCTCATCTTCTACTCTGTTTCTGCGTTGTCTTCTTGTTTTCCAGTAAGTGCGTGTTTTATATTTTGTTTGCAGTGATTTTTTTACATCTGAATTTGAATCTTTGATACTATGAGAATGTTGGTTTTGAAATTTGAATGACTTGATTTAAAATTAAAAAAATGCTTGATTTTGGCTTTAGTTTTAATTTTAGTTCTCTTTTATTTGAATTAGCTATTATTCTCCACTTGAATAATTGTTAGTCCGCATTCGCTGTTGAATTTATTAGAAATAGCGGTGATGTATACAACAGATTTGGGTGTCTAGCTTATTTCTATTTGAATGTATACAATAGATTTGGATGTCTCTTCTTTTTCCAGAATATATAAATCCATTTCACAAATTACACATATACATAAACCGAACCCCTCTTGCTTCTATCGTTATCTTAATTTCTTATATAAGCTAGGCATATCTATTTATCTTTTTGCTTATTCTAATATTTTGTAGATTCCTATTTTTTGCTTTTGCATATGTATATATCTTTTTTTGTTTCCTTTAATAAATAGTTTTTTGTATTTTGGTTTCAATATAGGTGCCTCAAGATTATTTCATGGCAAGTAATGCTAGAGAAGAGACACAAAGTATTCAAAGTAATAGTGTTGCTCCTATCGATAATGAGATTGAGAGTAATGTTAATCTAACTCCAGAAGCAACGGGTGATAATATCTCAACTCCAGAAGGATCAACTCCTACTCAAGATGAGAATAAGGCCAACGTTAAGAGTGCTTATTGGGAGTATTTTGATCGATTAAAAGTTGAAGGAGAATGGAAGGCAAAATGCAAATTTTGCAAGAGTGTGCTTAATGCAAATCCAAAGAATGGCACCAAGTCACTAAAAAACCATGTTGATTGATATTGTAAGAGGATAAAAGTGGCCAACTCAAGGCAAACAACAATTGTTGACTCACTTGACTCAAGATAGCTTTCTTTTTGGGTTCATCTTTGTCATCCTGAAAGTAGAAGAAACGCTGCAGCAAGGGATAATATGTCATTAGTAACGAGTAGATGACACATTAAACTTATACTACTTTAGAAATACCTTGATCTATCGATTGTATTCGCGTTCCTTGTAGACGGTCATATGTCTCCAGCTCCTTACCCAATGGGAAAAAGAGAGAAGTCATTGGCCATACTGCCAAGAACATGGGTTAATAAACCACCCGATTGACCAATTGGTTGTAACATGTTGTCAAAGGAGCACAACTTGGCGACCAACAGGTAGTAAGAAAACCTGATTTGCAGTTATATACTTAGGTCTTTCAACCCCATTTTCTGAGAATTTTGCAACATTAAAAAGGGAAAGAAACTCAGTTAAGTCTTATCATGAGTGGGTAAAAGCCAAGTGAAAAGGATGACAAATAAACAAACAAAGAATTAAACTTTGGATAGTAAAATAGTTACCTATGATGTGGACTTTCCATATACTCCTGTTCTTGCCGAGGGTTTCTTTGCCGCGTCTTTCAACATCCTCTCTTTCAATTAACTCATCCAAATGATCCTCCAACAATTCGTCCACATCAGCCTGTGGATTGTAGTCTTCATCATCTGAATCTGTATCCTCCAAATCAGCACGAGACCTAGAATATTTATGGGCTACTGGTACTTACGGGACTACAATGCGAGCTGATTTAGCCGGCCTAGCTTCACTGCGTGGTGGACCAAATTGTCGGACTTTTTGGGCAGCTTGCTGAGGACCGCCACTGGTTGAGAGAGTGTTGCGGTCGGTAGTGTCCCATATTACTGAAAAATAATCGACGTAATTGAGCTGAATTACCATTGTCAGTTTGATGTAGTATTGTTCAAGTGCATTTGGGTGAAAACCACTACCACTCGAGGTCTTAAAAAAGACCATTTGGGGCTCACCAGTGTGAACTTTTCCCGCTTACTCTGATAAAAAGAAGGATGATGAACCATACATTTTAGCGTCTGAAGCTCAACTCGTTTACTATGTAGACGATTTGGTTGACAAAGAGTGGAGTGTAGTTGTTCACTTGAAACCACGAGACTTATTTGACATAGGAGAAGACAATGAACTTGCTGATGTTGGTTTCACTCCAGAACCGGGGTTGAACTTGTCGCACGGAGGTGATATTGAAAAATTACAATTGGCAAGGAAAGAAGATAACTAGGTCTTCGTTATCCATGTCACAACATCGTCTTTAAATATTAGTTTTAATGATATATGGTGAAATATTTTGTTATTAAATTTTATGTATTGTTTATGTTGGTGGAACTTGGTTACTTCCATTATTTAATGACTATATGACAAACCCTTTGCATGATATATATCCCGTGTGATTTTTTCCCCTGCTTTTCTTGTTAAGACTTTTTAATAGACGTTTTGATATTCGTAACAGGGCAAATGAACTACGAGCATTATTTGCAAAGTTGTTCATGCAAAAAATTTGCTTCGAACATGGTTTCCGCTTCTCCATTCAAATCGTTAGACCATGCAATCACTGTTGCTCGAGATATATTTTTGAACTAGCTAGATGTCTCGTGTTAGGTTGAGGCTTTATCATCAACGGACTGTTTTGACCTGTATTTGGTAGATGCAAATGACACAACCGTGCAGGTTTATCCAAGCCATATCATCTTATAATTGTTTGTTTGATTGTCAAATTTTCCATCTAGGTATCTTGTTTTATGAAATTATTGCTTAACTCTATGTTTAAAAATTGTAGGAGCTACATGAATGGGGATCAAAATATGATGAGAAGTTTGTGTATCGATTTGTTACATTTCCTTATGATAAGACCTCTGGAAAAATACTCAATAAATTAAAGGTGGATACCCTCATTTATATCAATCCATTGCTTTTTGTCGTTGATTTGCTCTATCTAATGGACCTTGAAATGCTTGGTTAAAATGTAGACGCGTTTTTAGAAACAATCAGATTGTGGAGCTTTATATTGCATCTAAAGAGGAAATAAACATTGTAGAAACAAAAATTGCTGGGTTTTACGTACTTTGGCATCAGAACACGGGTAAGACTTATTTAGGTTTTATGTTTTAACTACTGGATAAGGTGTATGACAATTATTTGAATTCCTACCAAAAGAAAGTCATAACATGACAAAGGAACATTTTATAACATATTATTATGTCATATGAATAATAACGATTACTATCTCAACCAAAATGATGTTATTTTTAGGGTCAGCGGAAGATAATCTGAGTGGAGTAATAACTGACAGACAAGGCAATTTAGGGGAAAATACCTCCTTTGGAACTGACGTTACAGAGCCTTTTGAGGCCACTCATTATCAAGAAAAAGAAAGTGATGTTGTGGATAGACAACATGTGACAGATGAGTCAAACGTTGCACATAGGAACTTTGATCTTAATAAAAAACAATGGTATGGACATGACATAACAGATCTTGTGAAACGTGACAATTTTAGATTTCTCATAGTTTTTTTTTCACCAAGTGAATATGACACTTCCGAGTGCAACTAGTAGATGATATACGATAGACCTATTCTACTTTAGATTTGATACAAGATCTCATTTGACGTGTTTGGATGGTCATGTTCGTAGTCTCGAATAATTGGATATGGAATAGAATTTTATCCTATACTATAAGGATTAGTTTATTTAATTTTTTAGTTTATAATTTATGCTTATTAAACTTCATTTAATGAATTAAAATTGATGATATATGTGTTTTTTTATTTGTTTTAAATTTATATCGACGTCGTGTACTATATTATATATTTTAGGATATTTTAATTATTTAAATGATATCATTTATGGAGCATATTAGTTTCTAACTCTGAATCTTTTAAATATTATCTTACCTAGTACTTTTACCATTAAAAATTTAATATTTAATTAACACCAATTAACTAATTAAATATTTTAAAATTTTTATTAACCTGTGTATACATTTATAATGTTGCAAATGACATTTTACTAAATGTTCGTTGATCAAATTTTTAAAATAGTTACGTTCGGCGGCGATTGGTTGTGATATTTTAGGTTTAGCGGCGGTTGGTAACACTTGGCGGCGGTTTGCATTCGAAATTTACGTTTAGCTGTTGTCGAACTATACACCTCCGCTAATTGGCTGGCATTTTTGTGTTTAGCGGCGGTTGGTAAGAAACCGTCGGAAACCGATAGGAAAATTTGAAATTAGCGGCGGTTTGAGGCGGTTGGTCTTCAAACCGCCGCTAAACTAAAACGTGTAGGCAGTAACTGCCGATAAATGACATTAAAACCCTAAATCCTAAATCATAAAAATCACCGCTAAGTTCCGTTTTTATTGTAGTGTCAATAAAAGAAATGACACTCATTGAATTTTTTTAAAAAACAAATTAAAAAAAATGTTTTAAGCCAATAGAACAAGTTTACTTAAAAAAATTTAATTTTAATATACTGTTAAATTTGCATCGAATTACAATGTCATATTAATAAAAATAATTATTTTTATATTGACAGTAAGAATAGTCATATAAAAAAAATATAATTAGACGACTTTGTAAAATATTTTACACCGTAAGTTATCAAAATTAAATTTTTTCTTATTAAATGATTTTTACTTATGCCACGTATATAAATCTTTTTTTCAATAAAATTCAACCAAGTTAGTCTAACTTCAATTAGAAATCATTATCATTATTAAAGATATCTACAACTTGAGAATTTGATTGAATAATAAATTCGCCTAATGCTTCTGATACTTTTTAAGTTTTACTACCAACTAAGGGCACCCACTTAAATGAAGTTGCCAAAAATATATTTTCATGAAAATTTTTGGAGAGAAAATATCAATTAGAAGGAAATAACAACTCTTTTATATAAATATAATATTTTAATAATGTACTAAAATCTAAGTCATATAGATCATAATTTAATGGTTAAAAAATATCTTCATATGAATTGAAGACAATTATTTAACATTCATTGTAGTATTCACCCCAACTAAGAGATATGTATGGTTTTAGACTCGAATATGTTTTTTTTTGTTTTCTAGATATCATTATTAGTTTTTCGATAGATGGATGATTAATTTGTCATGAATTAAAGCTTTATTTAAAAATTTATCGCTAGCCAGTGAATTATTACATGGATAAAGTAGTATTTAACTAATAATATTTCAAAAAGAATAGTAATGATTAATTAAGAGAGCTAATTTATCCTCCAAATTAATGATCAAGATTTGTAATAATATTTTTTGAATATTTTCAATAAGGATTATTCTATTTGTACACTAAAATTTGCTACCAGTGTATAATACACATTAAAATACAAAATACATATTGAAAATAATAAAACTATATATATATTTATATGTATTTATACATAAATATACTGATGGTTAATTTTCGTGTGCAAATAGAATTTCTTCAATTAATGTATATTGAAAATTTTGAAATTTGAACGCCCCTTTACCAGTGCTTTTAACATATTGATATTATCAACAAAACCCTAATTAATTAATAAGAATATATGACATATTCTACCCATGCGGTCCACAAAGTTAAACAAATATAAATGCTACCAAATCTGTGTGTAAAATCAAATATACGTAAAATGTTCACAGCCAACAATTGCAACTGCCACACATAGATTCATATTCTGTGGCAAAGGAGAAAACAATGGCATCTTTGATGGTTGGAATCTAATGACTTGTTACTTTATAACAGAATTGCTTATCCATTTATTTATCTCTTCCCCTTCTTTAATTTCTCTGGTCATTATTCTCCACCGAATAGAAAGAGAACAGAAACTTCACTTAGATTTGTTCTATTTTATTTTAAATTAGTATCCCCACCAATATTGACCCTTGCAACCATGGTTTTAAATTATGGAACGCATCAGTTGATGTGGCCATCATATTGCCGACGCAGCAGATTGGAGAGATGTATATTTGATTATATATTTATATATTTAAAATGTATTTTTAAAGATTAAATTCAAGATTTTTAGTTTATAAAAATTGTAACATCATTTCATAATAATACTGTGTTTTTCTAAAATTAAAAAAAAAACAAAAAAATAATTATATCTCTTACAAACAAACAATATTGATCGCTTATATAATTGCAATTAAAGAAGTTATTTCATACAGATAAAAATTGATATAGATACAAAAAAAGTTTATAATATAAATTTTACCTCTTATATTCTATAAAAGTTAAATATAAAATATAGATATAGGTCTTTGAATATTTTTAATAAAATTTATGTCTGTATCATTTATATCTATATCGAATTAATCCCTATCATGAGATTTAAATCCACACCATTGTGATTGCATGGGATATCATTAGGTTGTATTCAGTCCTTTTTATATTTTCACGCTGCAACTGTAATCTAAAATCTAGAATATATATAATTTATATAGCTTCTTTGATAATTAGACAATAATAAAAAATGCGAATAATTATATAAGAAAATCAGTCATTAAATCAAATTTTATATTTATACATATTAATTTAAACATTTTTCTAACTAATAACTAATAAGTAATTAGAATAATCAAACATGTCATAATAAAATAATCAAACTTACAATAGACAAATAATAAAACTTGTTCAATAGTAGTATAATAAATTTCTTCATGAGATGCTAAATACATATTTCTATATAACATACCCAAACGTAAATTGATGAGTTCATTTCTAAGTTTTTATTCTCACATCTAAATTATGCGTTGTTTGACAAATCAGATGCCATTTACATTCACATTGATAATGATACCCTTCCTTTACCAAATTACATGTGATGCTTTGTTTGATATTGATAACAAGGTAACTAACATAGTTAATTATTACAAATTGTTATAATGTGAACTTCGTGAAACAGTGAAATAATATCTAAAGAAGGATAATGAATGAATGAATGGGAGAATCTTATATATTCACGTTTTCCTTTTGTAAAAGTGGTGGACGGGTTCTCTCTTTTGTTCATTTCCCTTATTTATTAAATTTCAAATCAATGTAGAAATGAGGACAAAGGCTTAGAAGATATCGCATACAAGTTAGAAAGTATCTTTTAATTAATGAAGTTACACACTCTAAAGTCATCTTATCTTTCCATTAAAATATGCTTCTGTATAGTAGTAGTCACGATAAATTCTATTTTAAATTACCTTTAATTTCTAGAAGAATCTTATTAAATAAATTAAAATTTAATTAGGTTTTTTTGTTTAATTAGTTTTTTGTTTAGCGTTGGCATAATCAAAAACACATTTAGATTTATTGAAAATTGCGCTTTTTGATTTGACTTCTTTTTCTCCCTCTAAACGCAGATGTGATTCTGCAATGTAACTCACGTTACCTCAAAGCTAAAATTTTTAACTTTTGCGTTTAGCTTTTCACGCGTTAGACCAATAATTCGAAAAATTTTATTTTTTCTCTACCAATTATGTCCATCCTTATTTATATAATGAAATTTTTGTTAATTTTTTTAATTATTTTTAATCTTCACTCATATTATTGTTTTATTTATGGACCTCTTATTATTTTATTTATGGAATTTTATGTATAAAAATAGTTTCAATCCTACCATTTAAACATATTATTTTATATGAGTTTTTTTTATTTTTTATTATTTTTTGTTAGACATTATATATTTTCATAAAAGTGGTTCTTGTGTGATATATTTGTTATGATTATTTTTTATAATATGATTTATTGATCTCATTAGGTAGATAGAATAATTAAATAAAAAATTAACTATAAATAATAATAATTGAAAATTTATAATGTAGTAAAACAATACTAAATAACTAAAAGAATACTATATAAAAAATATATTTGAAAGAATAATATTATAATTTAATGTCATGTACTTTTCAGTAATTATTATTTAAAAGTGATTTTAATTAATATTATCCAAATAATATTATTCATGTTATCAAAATTACTATGGGCATAGAGTTTTTAAACATAAATCATATTGGTACAAATTCATTTCTATCTAAAATCAATTCTACAAACTCAAGTTTTTTCAAATTTCAGTTTGATCAACGCCAATCCAAACACGCACTTATATCATTCGGAAAAATCTTATAATTAAAAATCAGGTTAAAAAGTTATTATATTAAGATAATGTTACACATATAAGTTTTTTATCAACAAAATTCCACCAATTAAATTGACTTAACCTTAATATAAACCATTCTTATTACTAAAGATGTGTAATACAACTTGATTAAATTTGGCTCACAAAACAAGTGTATTTGCAATAATTATTTACAACACAAGAGAAAGTTCGGTCATGAATTGATTTAAATAAATCTAATAAAAATATTTTCTCATAACTTTCCACTAATATATTAGCATATTCCTCACATTTGTTTTCTATCTTCATCTATGGAAAATACTAAATTCCTTTGTAGTTTTTGCTGTGATCAGCAAAGCTCCCACCAAATAAAAAATAATTATAAGTATTAGGTTAGTTTTGGAGAAATATTTACTTTTTACATATAATGATTAGGAATTCTGATCTTATTATTCTTTTAAATGTTAAATAATAAAGAAACGTTTGATATGTTCTAATTTTTTAATTTTTATGTTTTTTTTGAAAATATATTTGAATTTTTACCCATTTTAAATAAGGGGTAATCTTTTTCCAAATCACAATGAAAAGTATCACATTATTTGAGCAACATATCTAGATATATTAATCAGGCTCAAAAGTGTCACATTTTAAAGTCATGTGTGTCATATTATTATTGATTGAGCAATTACTTCCACTAGTATTTGTAATGTGAATCAGCTTGTTGTTTAGAATTTTATGATAAGAGTCTCATAGCTGCATATAAGGGTAAAAATAGTAGGGTAGGTATATACCCAATCCTATTAAAATATGTCTACCCTGAGCTTATCTACACTTAATCTGCGAGTGTCCAATTATATTCGTGAATTTTAAAAATAAAATATCTATAAATTATTAAATAAAATTAAATTTTGTATAAACAAAGTTGTTAAGTTACCAATTAAGTATTTTTATTTGGTAGTTAATTTTTTTATATTATTAAAAAGTTATTAGTTTGACACTCACTTTTAATATATTTTTTATATAATATAACATATTAAAATAAAGTACGAATTGGCAAGATAGGATAGAGCATCGACCTGATCTACAGATCATCAATTTGTTCTGTGTCCAGCTTTTCGGTTTGATCGAATTGAATATTTGCATATACGACTGTTATTATCATCCCTAGCTGCATATGCAGTAATTTTTTTAAAAAAAAAATGAAAATCATTTGATGACACTTTGGTATATGGATTATCATTCATTCATGCATGTAACTGAACAATTGAAGTCTTTTCATAGATTATCTAGCTAAAGACTCTTATTTTTTGTTCTTGATATATTGACTGCATAGAGACTATATTTAATGGACTTACATCTATGTTAGGATTCCTTACAATTATCATCCTAAAATGTCTTCAGTCTTGCTAAAGTTAGATACTCCACATGTACTCCTCACATTAAATTATATTTTAAATTTACATCTTTAGAAGAATCTTGTTAAATAAATTAACATTTAATTATTTTTTTAGTTGAATTAGTAACTATGAATAATATCGTAAAAACAACATTTTTGTAATTTTTGTATTTATTAATATTTATTTTTATTTAAATATATGTAAGTAGTTGAATCATCCCACCATTAAAACTATTATTTTAAGCTAAGTGCTATCGCTTAGAAAAGTATGTAATTAGGGAAAAATAACTGAGTATTTGACTATTTGTGCGTCATATATTTAACACCACCTACAAGTATGTAATTATTTGTCCATCATATTGTTATTGATATTATTATTATTATTCAAAAATCTATTCTTTTACTTGTGCAAGATTATATTATTGTATTCTTTACCTTCTTTTAGTACTTTCACTACTTTACACCCAAAATTGAGTTACTTAATTTAATATATATATATTTTACCTTCACATTTTATGTTAAATGTTATGGCTATTCAACTCTAAAGACATTTTTTGTTCCACAAAGTCCTTATAAACTAATGCATGACTAAGATCCTTGTAATTTTGTTAGTAAAATGCCTATACTTCATCCTAGTATGGTTTTTAGTTATTTATTATTATAAATATCTCTCAAAAAAAAATAGAAAAGCATAACTAATGATGGGATTGTCTGATTGAGGTATAAGAGTTTATCATTTTTTTTTCATTATTATTCCAGCTTAAAGACATTTTTTACCCACCTTTCAATATTTTACTTCTCTAAATAAATCTGTGTTCCAATATATAGGTATCTTTCTCTAGACAATTGTGACAACCTTTAATTTGTTGTTTCTTCTGCTCCAAGCTAATAAATTTTAGTCACAAATTAGATAGAGCATGTCATCAGGATGATAAAAGTCTTAGAATTATGATCACTTGGTCTACCCAAGGTTGGAATCTTTGTAGGGTCTTCGTCGCAATTATATTGTTCATATGCTACACTTATTTCATATATAGTAACCCCAACCAACCATGACAAATGGCCATGCAAAGATGAATATGATGGCATGAGGATGAGTGATCTATGACCTAGACTTTCATATATATATATATCTTACCACTTCTAAAATACTGTTTTGGTTGCAAGTGGATATATTTAATTATCAGAGATTTCATTAAAGAAAGAAAGGTGTATGTGTTGATTATGTATAATGGTTGTTAAGAGTACCTCTAATAATGATAGCTCTAAGAAAGAATTGACTAATATGATAACAATTAATATAGATTTGATTAATAGTGATTTACAACAACCAAGTTTGCATGCAATATTCAAATTGGATTAGGGACCACCATCAAAGATGGTTCTTCTATCTTCTTCATCACTAGGGACGATCGATCACCACTTAATTATTAGTTCTACTCATCATAATTAATCTATGCCTAGTGAATATGGATGTCATCCATAATTAATAACCAGCATTTTTTTAAATCAGTCATCTATGATCTGATTTCTAGCCTGACTTAATTAAGGACATTAGGGTAACCGCATTATGTTTAATTGGTTGAAACCTGCATTGACACAAATTAAACATTTCTGGCCATATCTTTATATCATATCTAGTTGGTCCTCCATCCAAAGAACACTTTAGACCTCACAGGCCAATACAACAGGGGCGTAGCTAGTGCCCCTAGAGTCTAGGGCATAGGCGAATGCACAAATAATACAATAGTTCTATTTGTATGCGTAATTGTACATTAATATGTGTATAGTTTTATCATTTTTAATATATATTTTGTATTTGAATAAATTTATGTGTATTATTGCACACATCTGTACACACCATTATTTAGCAACATAGAAAATGTAAACGTTAGCACAGAAATTTACATTATTTTTCTGTGCTAATATTTATATTTTTTCGTGTTGCTAAATGGTGTGTATATGTGTACAATCATATATCTAATATTACCGTTTGCATTTTAATGCATATTACACATTAATTGTGCAAATAGCATAACCCCAAATAATAATAAAGTTATTGAAGAAATTAAATTGCCTTTTGTCACAGTACACTTATTGTTTTTTTTTTTTTTTGGAAATCTCAGTTAAGAATGCAAGATAATTTTTAAATTATTCCTCAAATATTATAGAAGTTTGATAATTTTCATCAATTTTATTAAAGTTGTCTGACTTGGTACAATTTGTCAAACTTTATTTTATCATTTTTTATTGAAGAGATAATACATGAAAAGTTTGTCCAACGTCTGATATCTTTAATATTATAAAGATTTTTTCATTTAATAATTGTTTTTTGAAATTAAGATCTTTCGAATATTGAAATAATAATAATCTACTCTAAAATAATTAAACACTTAATTTCAACATCTAAATTAAATTCTCACCGTTAACCAAGTTATCTCTTGCTTTCATTATTAGGTCAAGTTAAATAAGTTGGATACTGGATACATCCAGCAAAGAAGATTTCATCATGGCCTTTGTGTGGAAATTTTCTATTTTAGTCATTGGATAAAAAATTGAAAATTTTAATTTTATTGTATCATAAAAATGTTATAATTATTTAAAATTGTTGTTATGGATCGGGTTCATAATGGACCCAGATAGAATATTCCAAATGTGTGGCTCATATTCAATTTCTATTACTAATTTTTTATTCTCAATAAAACGTTATATTTTTTATATGGTGGATAGCTATCCTGCCTATCATGGACTAGAATATACTCTCACCATCAAAGAAGACTCCTTCTTTTAAATTTTTATTTTTCTTTTATAATTCACACTTTTAAAGTGTGACTAAATACGTCCCAAATCTTCTATAGAAGATGTTTTTAGCATGTTAATTGGAGTAGTTGGCTAGATATAATGTTGATAATGAACACCCAACTTTTAAATATTCAAGACATAAAAGGGGTACGGTGGCTGATTCTTAACCTCTACAGGGGATTAGTGGTAGGTAGCTTTAATTGAAATATGATAGGTACCATCACGTATTGTGTGAACAATAACATTTGAATCATCTTATTGGAGAACAAAGATGTCTGAGACTCCAGACACCAACATTTATATGTATGACTTTATTATTTTTTCTTATGGTGGTGTTTATCTGTGTAATACTATTGCACCTTATTACGAGTTCCGTGCTTCCTTGTGATTGGTGAATGTTGACGAGAAAACACATCTTTTCATCATCATGTCTCGATTCAAACTTGGCCCTCTTGATTGCATGTGTAACATCTTGTTAAACATCAAAGAAATATCTTCGCTGCTATTTTGCAGTATAGAAAAAGATAAAGACTTACGTCAAATTGTCTTCACATAAAATTAATAATCTAAAACAATTGCATGAGTTGATGTGTGTAATAAAATTATCATCTAATAATTTTTAATTATCTTATATCTGAGTTTCATCTTAAGAAAACACTGAAAATTTTCCATGAATACTCATATTTTTATGTTAATCTCAATTTTTAAACATGTATAAAGTAATATAAAATTTAAATTAACAACTAAAATTATTAAAATATCATTATTTTTAGAATAGTAGGGTTTTGCACGTTTGCTATATGTTAATCCAATTAATTTTTTTTTTTAAAAAAAAATTCAACTATGGATACAGTTACTACACTGTTGCTATAATGTGGATAGCAGCCTTAGTGTTTTTCTTTTATTTATTTATTTTTTATTTTTCCCTTGTGCGTGTGTATGTGTAAAACTTTAAATATAATTGTGTTTTTTTCTTTGTGACTAAATATAATTGTGTTTGGTGCTGCAGATATGTTTCTAATGTGCCTCCTCGTTTTTATTTTTTCTTCTATCGAAAATTTTCTTTTTGGGAGGTTAACAAATAATATAGAATTCTAAATATTTTTATTATAGAAACTTTGACCATATTATAAAAAATTTTATTCCAAAAATTTAAACTAGTACGTATTGAAAAAGTTATTGAGAGCCAATTATTAGGAAGTTAATTAGAAATTATTGGCCTTTTATGAACTATGAAGTATAAGCTTTGTAGCATAGTTATAAATATTAGGTTAAATTATACACTAGGTCGCTATAATTTCATTGAAATTGCAATCAGGTCTCTATAGTTTAAAAGTTTGTAATTGAGTCCTTATATCCATAAAAAATATGCAATTTAGTCCTTGCCGCTCAAAAAACATTTAATGTAACAGAATATTCTCTAGAATATTCTATATTTTATCTTAGATGAAATTGTGATTGACCAAATTACCCTTCCCATAAACAATGAAAGCTACCATCGAATTGACGAATTCACAAAAAAAAAAAAATCATCTTCCCTCCCTCACTCTCGTCACTTTATGCTCACATCGCAATCGCATTCATTTGAAATGAGTAAGTTAACGATTTTGGCATAAACTCACTTGAAAAGAACACGTGATTAAGAACCGAAAAACAAGAAGCCCATTAAAGAAGATAATAAGGGCACAATCGTAATATTTTAATGTCAAATCTGAATAGGGACTAAATTACAATTTTTTAATAAATATAGGAACTCAATTACAAACTTTTAAACTATAGAGACCTAGTTGCAATTTCACTGAAACTATAGGACCTCGTGTATAATTTAATCTAAATATTATTACTAACTAACATGAACCTACAACTTTTTGCGCAAAGTTCTTGCAAGCCTTGGTCTATTTTCATTAACATAATCCATTTGTATAAGTTAAATTTGATTTTGGTTTTTGAGATTGACGTATTACGGATTACACTAAATTGGTATTGAATTTTCAAATTACACAAATATAATTTTTGATATTGGATAAATTGTACTCCCTGACACATTTTTCACATCATTATTGACATTCTGATAAAAATGGTGTTAGGGACTAACCTAATACAATTTTTCAATGTAATGAACTATATTAGTGCGATTAAAAAATTAACGATTAATTTGATGCAACTCGTCACAAAAATGAGATTTAACTCCCAGTTGTATAAAACGACATAAAAAAGCATCAGATATGTTTAATTGCAATTTTTCGCATATCACAAAATGATTGCAATCATCACAACAATTGTAAGTCCATAAACACATTTATAGGGATCACATCTTATTGGTCAAGTTGCATATATCATAACTTATCCCTCTCAGATGTGGATGGATAATTATTTAATCCTATGGAGAAAAGAACGGCTGAGACTTTTAAAAAAAGTTAGTTGTATATGGATTCTATTGAATGATTTGCAGGTAACTGTGTTTATTATTGTATTGTATGTGATTCATCAGAAGTGGATATACGTGGCCATAAATAAAAGTGCAAAAACAAAAATAAACTTGTGATCGATCTCCGATATATATATATATATATATATATATATTCTCTCTATTTTATTTTAATTATTTAATTTTTCTTTAATATATTAATTAAAATAATTATTGAATTGTATTAAAAATTTTAAAAGTAAAACTAAAATAATCATAATATTCTTATTATTAATATACTAAACCTAAAATCGGTTGGCTAGAATGAAAGTACATTAAAAATTGTTTAATTAGTGATTAAAATTATAAAAGGATAATAGAAAACTTTTAATTAAATACACATTGAAAATTTTAAAATGGACAAATAATTTTAAATAAAAAATGAAATTAAGCAATTAAAATAAAATAAAGAGAGTACAATATTAAGGATGTTCATGATAATTAATATATAATTTATTACTCTCTTAATTAATCTCATTTGATAGTTTATTAATACATCAACTTCATTATTCAAGTGTGAAAGGAATTATATGGGATTTGCGTTTACCTCTCGACAAAGCAAAACCCCGTGTCCTTGAATTGCCTTCATCCTCCTCGTTTATCCAATCTTTTTTTTTTTTTTCGCAATAAAAAATAATAACAAGTAAATAGTTTTTCAGTTTTTACCCTCTGCCCCCGCTTTTTTGTACAGAAGAAGGTATTGGATAAGAATAGGGTTTTAAATGAGTTTAATTAGACATCCTCAACATTTAACACATTTTTAATTAATTCTTTATGTTTCAATCATATTATTTTAGTCTTAAAAAATTTTAAATATATTCTTTTCAACAATACTACTTGTACATCTTTTTTTGGTATACACCTCATCCAAGTTCTAAATGAACATATTTTTATATATACAACGAACATGTTTTTATAGTTGACACGAACATGTTTTAAAACCCGTTCGTTTGCTTTTAAAAACTTATTCATTCTATTAGTAATATTCTGTTCGTGCACGAACAGAAATCTATATATACAACGAACATGTTTTATAGTTGACATGAATAGGTTAAAAACATGTTCGTTTACTTTTAAAAACATGTTCGTTCTAGTAGTAAAAACATGTTCATGGGACTTGGATAAAGATGCACACCAAAAAAGAATATACACCAAGATTAATTGTATTCTTTTAATCCGAAAAATTTTTAAATAAAACTCGCATTAAATTTGAGATAAAAAGATAACTGAGAAAATAACATCGACATTAACTCTCTACCTAGTTAACCACATAAAATATTATTGTTGAAAACACAAGTAAAATAATAATAAAAAAACTATGAAATAAGGTTATAATTATCTTTTTCTAATTTTTTCACAAAGCCATATATACTTTAATTTCATAATTTTGTTCGATTTAACTTTTTTTTAATGGTAATGTTTAGGATACGTATCATGTTGGAGAATCAATATAAACATCACTCTTTTTATTAATTATTCATCTTAAATTTAACAGTATAACTAAAATATGACATTTGAAATATTTCAGGACTAAAATAATACAATTGAAATATTATTAAAGACCAATTCAAAATTTGGGCTAAATATTGGAAATTAAAATAATACCTTACCCTCAAAATTATTATATATATAATAAAATATTATGAGGAAGACTTGAATTTTATACTTTTAAATTAAATATTTTATTATTTACCATTTATCTATCAAACTCTTTTATTTATAATTTTAAATTAAATATTTTATTATTTACCATTTATCTACCAAACTCTTTTAGATAAAATTGATCATCAGATATAATATACAATAATTCTATTTACACACTAAAATCAGCCACTAAAATCAGCCACCGTATTTTATATGGTATTAATACGCAATTTTCATCAAAATCCAGTAGATCATTCAGGCACACCCAACTTTTCACCTTTTACTGGAATCCACCCTACTTTCGCTTTTACTATCCAAGCTCATATTCCCTTAAATTTTTCAGAATTCCACCTCTCTCCTCCTCTCCCCCGTGTATTCAATAAAGATAATAAGAAAATCATCAACCTAATATTTCTTTTTTTTTTTTAATTATTAAAGTAAGTAGTTAAACTAGTATTACATGCTTTTTTTTTTCTTTTTCTCTGTGTGTTGTTTATTTGAGAATCATATATGTTTACATTATACACCCTCTCAACCTTACAAATTATAGTTTTATTTTTATTATTCCATTGAAAAGAAATATTGAAAGAAAAATTTTTATTATAATCAAACATACTTCAAATTATAATACAAAATTTAGTTATAATCAAACATACTCAACGTAATAATCAAACTTAACAATCCAAATTAAAATTTAGACTTAAACACTAATTAAATTATAATCAAACATGCTCCAAATTATAATATAAAATCTAATTAAAATCAAACACGATTATGATAATAATCAAACTCAATAGTTGAAATTAAAGTTTTTTTGGTGACAAGTTGAAATTAAAATTTAATGCTATAATCAGATTATAATCAAACACTCTATAAATTATAATACAAAATTTTATTATAATCAAATTCTTTCAAAATAATAATAAAACTCAATAATTAAATCATAATTGATTTTTTTCAAAACACACGAAATTACAAAACTAAAACGCCAAATTAAAGAAAAAAAATTTATACCCAATTCAAAAACTTCCAGCATCACAACCTGCATAAATATCATTTTGTAAGAAAAGTTTGACACATTTTATAAAGTAGAAACCTTAAAAAATAACTTTAGGTGTAGCCTAGTGTTGATATAAATGACATTGATGACATGAACAAAGCTTCAGAAACTTAGACTTTGAATTTATAATCAAATCTTTAAGTGTTATTGATTTTGTATATAAAGGAAATAAGAATAATGGACCTTATCTTCTCACCACACAATCTCAGCAACAAACCACCATAATAATTTATTCTTAATAATCAAACCAAACAAAACTTTTAAGTTTAAAACAAATTAAAAAAAAATCAAATTCCAGAGACAAACAAAATCCCAAAGTTGAAGTTTTATATTTTTGCGGGTAAGTCTGCAACTTCATCCGGCTTAAATGGATTATAGCAGGCTAACTTTCCTCTCTTCACTCCAAAACAAAATCTCAAATAATATTTAAACATAGAACATTGCATTTCACACAACATATGCTTGAACCTCTAAACCCACAACAAAAACCTCCAACATTCTTCATTAAAAAAACACCACAGAGTAAAGAAAAAAGGTAGAAAATGGCGTAAAAAAGCAATTTAGAGCATCGATGCAATGTCATGGAACAAAGTGGAGAAAGAAGGAGAGAAATAGAGAGAGGAAGGAGAACTAGTAAAGAAAAAGAGGAGTGAGAATTACGGCGCGTGTGAATAATGAGATAGCGCGTGAGTTTATTGAGAGTAGATTTATTTTTTTGAATATTTTAATTTTTGTATTTGTCTACGGTATAAAATACGGTGGCTGAAAATAGTGGTATACACTTAGCATAACTCTATAATATATTTGTACATCTATATCATTTGACATTTGTATTTTAGAATTTATTATCAAAATTTATTGTTTATATTTTATTGGGTACTTATTTAAAAATTTCAGCCTATTTTATTGGTTTTATTTGTTAAAGGCTAGTTAATAAGCTTTAGTCAATAGGCTAGTTAACACCAGCTCCAACGCTGGTTCTCATTTTACTTTTTTTTTTTTTTTTTTTTTACATATGGGGTTTCTCTTTGCATTGTATGACATTCCGATTTTCGGTGTGTCGCGACATTAACTACAATCAGGACGTCATATTTATCATAACCTAATCTACTACCTCTTTAGCTAACTTAATTACATATAAGCATGTCGATATAATGCTTCAACGTCAAACATGCGTAACTTAATGACTATACATGATTTGTTTACTAATAAATGAAGCGAGGACAACGGTAGAAAACCGTTAAATCCAAAATATATTGATTAACATCGTTATTATATTTCGACAATTCTATAAAGGGTAATTCTAAGGTGATGACCCCTTTCGTAAGCATGTCATGATGACATTGCGTGGCTTAATCTGGGCCACAAAAATGATAGTTAATTTTAGATCTGTTGTTTTCAACCGTGCTCTCCTGCACCTATCGGGTCAACATAGTTCTGGCCGGCAGCCAACAGTGCAGATAGCTAGCTCCATCGTTCTTCCTTCATCTTGGCTCAATCATGCTCATCGTTGGAAGCCATTGTTCGTTGAAGCATCTTGCACGATGGAAGTCTGTTCGTCGAAGCTATGTTTCTGTTCCGCGCGACAGTTTCGCCGCGAGACCTTGCCGTGCGGTGCCGCACTGCTGCATCGTCGATCGTCCTCTCGCCGGTGGACGCAACCCAATCGTCAGGCCAAGCCTACCTCTTTTCAAGAAGTGCGACCTCCACTGCCTTTGTTGTCTTTGAGAGTTTTTTTGTGTGTTTCCATGGTCAAAGAGTCAGCTCTGCAAGATTCCCATTTCCCGATGTCAACGTGTTAGGCAGCTAAGCAGCCACGCAATGTCATCATAACATGCTTACAAAAGGAGTCATCATCATAGAATTTTCCTTCTACAAATATCTAAGGACTAACAAAATAGAATCCTGACCTAACCATACAAAAGTCTCCTAAGTTAGGACGCATGACTAAAACAAAAGAAAAGACGACAAACTTAAGCCTCTTGTGTACTAACAACCGCGAGACACTCTAATGACTCAACCTCAAAAGAGGGGGTGACCAAACACCGGACTCTAGAACTTTCTTCTGACACTCTTCTTGTACTATCCTCCAAGCCTCCTTCTCTTCTCTTCCATTTCCCTTGGTGCGTAACTTTGTCACTTAAGCTATTCTCCTTCATGATTTCTCCTCTCATTATAAGCACCGACTAAGTCAGCTGGAATACGAATCACAAGAGAACTATCGTTCCCTAAAAAATCTTCTTTATCTACGTCACACCTCTACCCTTCTAATGGTAGTATGAACTTCTTCAAAGTATCCTCCGGTGTTGTGCTCAATCTCTGAAGAGCATGTTGAATCCTAAACTGGAGGCCGCCAACATCTCTATGTAAACCCTTAGCCCTCTCTTCACGTAACGCTTCGTTAGGGAGATTTTTCAGATGGTTGCATCATGTCTTGGCAGTTCCTAACTCGTCATCAAAGCCCAAAGTCTTATTCCTATTAGTCTTTTCAATGCGTGCTCTATTGACTCCCAACTCCGCTTGAATCTTAGTTGGGTTATTAAACAAAGAAAATGAGAGTGTGAACCTAACGTCCTCAGTTAACACCTACATGTCAACTACTCTATCCTAGGGCTTACATCAAGTAGGGGAAACAGTTCATATCCCAACACTTAGAATAGAGCAAATAAAGATAAAAGAAAATAACACAAAAAGAAAGAAAAGAAAATACACAATCAAGTAACCTAAGAGAAACTAACAAACACAAACAATTATGTACAAACAATTCATGATGCATGCCTAAATTCCTAGTGCAGGACGTGATCTCACATGTCGATTGTCTTCTCGCACCCAAAAACTACTCGGAACTAGTCCAAACATGGTGCCTTACGAGCGAATGTCATGACAACACGAAGCAACCTGTACTGCCCTTTTGGGTACTTTTCGCACTCCCAGAGATCTTAAATAGTTGGTGAGGATCCTGTCACGTTAGCGTTCGTTTCAGAAGCTATTGTAAAAGGGTCGCATCGCTCGTAAGTCACGGATGATCGCATATTCGCATAATAGGGGAGCTACCCCTTCGTTTTTATGCCACTACACTTATCTACCAAACACCAATATAGCATTAGGTTCAAGGAATCGTTTTGGCCAGAAAACAAAGCTTAACTGAAATGAGGATCGACATTCACCGGACCACTCATAACTTAGTCAACCAACCGATCGAATTAGAACCAAGACCGGTGTACTCGTAGCTCGCTCTAACTAGACCAGTTCATTACAAGGGAGCAAGCCCGATCTTAAACCGAAACTCGTTCCCAAGTAATGAACCCAGTCTGATTACATACCGTCCCATACCGGCTAACCGCATCGAATCAGTTTGACCATCTTACGTAGGTCAACTAGATTTGGGAGTCTTATTTTCTCAACTTTCATATTTATGCAAAAAGCTCCATAATCAACATAAGATTCTTAAAAAATCCTAAAATCTATTTTCAAATACTTAATTTGGTAAACATACCATTTTCATAAGTAAAGAAAATACTCACTTGCCCCTTATTCTTATTTTTACTTAATTAGTATTGTGCCATCGAATCTTAATTATACTCAAAATAGTTCTATTAAGGATAAATGGCCTACTTCAGTTTTTGTACATTCTTAATAGATAAATAATATAACTATAAAAACATATTTGAAACCACATATCCTTGAAATTATATTTTTACCTTTATTAAGGTTACTTTAAAGCCTAATGCCTCTTTCACCAAAACACGCATAACGTTTTCTTTTCAAAATCTTTTTAACCCAAACCAGTTTCATTTTAACCCTAACACATGTATCTACCCTAATAAAAATGGTTTTGAAAACAAAATTTTCTGAATTACCGTTTTACCCTTTCTCATAGCCTTATATTCCTAAAATTACCCTCTTATACGAAAATATGTATATTTAATTCGTTTCAAAATATTTTTAATTCAAACTAATCTTGTTTTACCCCTAATACATATATCTAGCCACAATAAAAAACAGTTTTAAAAAGGTCATCTTATAAATGACTGTTCATCCCTTTTTCATATAGATACTTTTTTCGAAAACATCCATTTTTAAGTATTAGATTAAAATAATTTCCTTCTTCATTCTTTTTACCAACAAAAATAGATTTAGACTCCTAATACACTCATATTACCACCTTAAAAATAGTTTTCGAAAATATTATTATTAAAAGACTATTTTACCCTTTTTAGTTTATAAGTTCAGAAAATCCATTTTAAAGCACTTAAAAACTTATTTCTTCAATTCTAAGTTAAAATACCCTTTTTATTCAATAAGTTAAGACCTTTCAAATCTAAAACTCTTATAAAACTTTTAAAATGACTATTTTGCCCTTAAGTGGTAAAACCCTTGAATTTTACTAAACTTCAAGTATCAAAATACTATAATAATATAAGAACTTTTATAAAACTCTTTAAGATTTAAAATCTCTCCCAAATCCAAGTGACCTCTTCGGCCTCGTTAAAATCCAGCAACTTAACATTTTCATTGATCATCAAGCAATTTATTTCATACAAGTTCATCAAGGTCAGTTCGGCCATGAGTACTTTTAACACTCAATATTCAATAAACAATTAAATCATCATATATAATCATCAAATCATCAATCTTCATCATAAAACATCCACCATTAGAGCTGTGAACTGGACCTGACCCTAGGGCTGGCTCTAAGCCCTGTATGATTTTTCAGCCCATGGCCCTAAAATATTACAAAAATAATTTTTCAGCCCAAGCCCTAAATAAGCCATCTGAAAAAGGGTCGGATTAGGGCCAGCCCTAAAACCCTAAATTGATCCAAATTACCCAAGCCAAAAAATAACCCTAATTCTCTGATGATTATTCTCTCAGCCTGCAACTCCAAATTCTCTAAGTTTCTACCCTGTACTCTTCTCTCGGCCACTAGTTCACCACCGCAGCGTTGCCGCCATCGTCTTGAGCCGTCACTGCATCAGTCACCGTCGCATTTGCACCAAGTTCTTTCATCTTTTCTCTTCGTGGAACTGCTCTTGCATCTCCTTCGCACCTGTTGTCGCTGCTTACGCCGCTTCCGATGCCTCGTCCCCATTTAATGATTCACTGCTTCTCGTGATTCCAAGATGATGGTGGTGCGAACCCTTCTATCTTTAAATGTTCTTATGTTAGTGTTCTTATGTTACTGTGTTGCCTTTAAAAGGAATAAAGCAGGTCAACAGATTCTGGCAAAAACAAAGCTGTGAGCTAGCTGTTTCTGTAGCATGTTGAGGGTTGGAAAGCACAACAGAGCATTTTTTCAAGTGCAGTGGCAACAACTATCAATTTTGGTGCAAGGGCTTTAAAAGCAACAACATATAAAGCAATCTTGTCTACTGAAAGTATTTGATCTTCTTGATATTTTACTATACCAACTTGATCATAACCCTTAATCTTAGTTTTGGTTACAAGTTTGATTCTCTTCGTCTAACTTTATGATGTTGATGTTGATCCTTCTCCCTCAAGTTTGTTTCATTGAAAAATTCAAATTTCCCTCTCTTCTCGTTGCCATATCCAAATTGCTCAAGGTTTGGGGCAAGACGCAGATTTTTATCCTCGGCATTTTTTTTGTCTAGTCCACAATAACTTTACTTTACTCTCATTCAAGTAAATGGGTTACAACAATATTAGTTTGGGTCTTCACAAATAGCTTATACAAGCATTATTCAATACTTGGACTATCAAATCTAATCTATTAATAGTTTGTCATCACCAAAAATACATTATTATTTCCTAAACTCAACGGTTGCCATAAGCGAAATCAATGTATAGCTAAAAGTGATATTTCCATAATGCAATTTGTTGCAACCGTAATTCTATTATTATTTCTTGTTATTACAGTATACACTACTCACACACCCAATCAGACATTAATATGATGAGGTTATGAAACTACATCTAGCTTTAGCTTGAGATAGAATCTAGTGCAGATTTTTATAGGTAGCCAAATCCCACTGAATTATTTTTTGCTAATTCTATGATTTATTTTTTGGTATTTTAATTCTTTTTTCTTTTGTCTAAATTTTTTGTAAAATTTTTTGGGTCTAATTATTGTAATACAGTACTATGAAATTAAAATTTCACTGCAATTCCCTTTTTTTTTGGTATTATAATGCAATTCCTTTAAACCAAATAAATAAAGGGTAGTACTAGATGTACCATTATATAAACCATTTAGTGATACGGAAAAATGTAAACATTAGCACAGAAATTTACATTTTTCTGTGCTAATGTTTACATTTTTCTGTGTTGTTAAATGGTGTGTACATGTGTATACAATGGTACAAATAGATTTATTCATAAATAAATAAATTTAATTGCATTACAGAAACAACATGTATCGGCCCGTAATTTAAAACTATGGGTCAAGCATAATTAATCATCTTGATAAATATATTTTGGTGACTTATCCTCTTGATAATTTGACCCAATATTTTGTTTTTTGGCAGAAAAAATGAGAATAAAAATGTATTTCTTTTGGACTTAAAAGATGTTTTTTTTTGGTTGGGTAAAGATATTTTTTTTTTAATCCTGAATGGTATCAACAACTTCTTTCAACGAGGACCCACACATGTTGGAGCATTGGGCTATGGTTTATATATATTTTTGGTATTGAGGTATGGGTTATATGTTACACAGAAAAAATCCAAGAAAAGTTATAGCCCAGAAGGGAAATGGCCGAAACGATTTACATATCTAAAGAAATAAACTCCAAATGTTCTTGTCCAAAAAAAAAAAAATCTCCAAATGTTTAGTATACCAAAAAAATAGTTCATTTTAATTTTCCCTTTTCTTTTGTGTTTTTAGGCATTTTTTAATTTAAAACTGAATATGCAAATTGCAAAAACACACAAAAAGTTAAGTTGAGGTGAGAACTCACATAGATATTACTAGGATACATAGAATACAACCAGAATTCTATTTACACATTAAAATCAGTCATTAAAATCAGCCACTATGTATAATATACATTGAAATACAAAATACATGTATAGTTTAATGTATGTTTAGTATATATTTTGTATTTTGATTGTATTATACACCGATAGTTGATTTTAGTGGCTAATTTTGATATACACCTAGACCTAGCATAACTCACAAATTTTAGTGTAAAAGATATTTAGAAAAAATGATAAACAAAAAAAATTGGAACCCATAAAATACATTAAGTTTCACTTTTCTATGTATTCACTACACCCTTTCTCTCTTCTCTTTGTACGAGAGAATCCACCTAAGTTGAAGGCTTATTATGCTAATGAAGGGAATGAATAAGTTGCATCATTGTATATTATTATTATTATTATCATTATTGGCTCATTATATTGTATGTTAATTTAAATATGCACATCTAATTTAGAAATAGGCAGAAACATACATATAGCTCAATTCAATGGACATGATGAGTTCGAACATTGCCTTTCACGGTTTATCAAATAAATTTATAAGGATAGAGTATAATGTACATGCGGATAGCTAGAGCAATGCAAAGGATCAAAGTGGACAAACGGATTATTGATCGGTTCTTACATGGATTCGATAGAAATTGTTCAATTTTTTGTATCAAGCCAATTTTATATAAAATTGTATGAAAAAAATTTCAGACGGAATATAAATTAACAATGACGATTTTAGGAAGTAAGAAATTTGTCTTAATTTTGTCCAAAAACTAAAAAACTTGTGTTTAATTTGTTTAAAATTTATCTCAATTTTATGTCAAAATCCGTTCCAAAACAACAATTTTCTAGTAGTGTGATTGTTGTGTATTATCAATATGTTCTTGTAGGTGGCAACTTCGCCAGTGCAGGTTCATCATCAGCATTGGCATTGGCGTGCCTCGGAAGGAGGATGATGCAGAAGATTATGTTGCCGGTTGCCCTATATCCTCCATTTGTGTTTAGGATTGTCACTTTTTTATGACATTTTATTAATTAACAATGCTAAGTAACCAATAAAAATTCAGTCAACATCAGCTAACAATTTAAATTGGATGTTCTATTTTTTTAGATTTCAGATGTTTGTTTCTAAGATTCGGATGTTCTATTTCTAAAAAATATAAAGTTGGCTAATTGTTAGTTGTTTTAGGTTTTAGATGTTCTATGACTTTCATTGTAGACGTTCTATACACAATAGTTATGAATGTTCTATTTTTTATTGGCTAATTTATTGGTTTCAAAAATATTGGTTACCTATACTTTCTCTTTATTAATTTGGTACAATTTATATGGCCATTTTAATGTTTTAATATAAAATACTATTTAATTTCTTATTTGTTGAATAATATTTTTAGTTAAAATTTGAGTACAGGTTTTGGAATATCAAATTCAAAATCATATAAACAGATATTAATTTATAAAAATTGAAATTATATATTATTTACCATCAAATTTTGCACGAGATAATTCAAATGTAATTTTTTTTTTATCAAAGATATGTTGAGGGAGAAGTTCAAACCCGATACTTCTATTATAGGAAGGATGACAAATGCTATTTGAACTACGACTCATTGACAATTCAATTGTAATTGTTTTCAATTATTTTTTAAAGAATGTTATATTTTATTTTTAGAGAGAGACAATCTAACGGTAAATTTGTCTCCATCATTGCCAAAAAAATTCCAACAGCAATGTGATCAAATTTTTGTAAATTGGGAAATTGGTTTGCATCACATAATTCAGTCAGCTAATGGTAAATATTTTGGGTTAGATTAATAAATACAACTGTAATAAGTTAATTTCGAGGATTTTCTTGTCAAATATTATAAACTTGTATTGTAATTCTGACAATAACTATCGTTTTTCCAACTGTAATCATTTCTATCAGGGATTTTTTTTTCTTTTTCCTCCTTTCCGAAGAAGCAGCATCAAACACCATATTTATGTATTTGTAATGCTACACATACTATTATTTTAAACAATTAAGTTCAACCAAGCATTCATAATCCATTCTTATCAAAAGAGCGTGGAAATACGTGCGCTCCATCTTCAAGTTGATGTAGCTGCTTCTTCTTCTCCTCCTTCTTCTCCTTCTTCCTCTCTACTATTACCTTGCCACTCCCGCCGTCATTGTCATTGTCGCTGCAGCTACCATCGTTGTCGTCTCTTCTTCTTCCTCTTCGTCATCCACTTCTTCCTTTTCCTCTTCTTCCTCCTCTCCTTCTCTTCCTCCTTCTCGTCAGGTTACTTCATCTTCTTCATCTTCAATTTCTCTAATAATAATGAACCAGATTTCTTAAAATACACGAAGTGAATTTCAATGAAAAATAAAATCGGATTTTCTTGAAAAAAAATCGGAGGAGGAGGTAGCGAAGAAGAAGAGAAGGAAGAAGAGAAGAATGAGAATAAGACAACGAAGCCGAGTCTGAACTGGATTTTATATGAAGAACGAAATACATTACATTAGAAAACGAAACACATTTCTTCTCATTCTCGTCTTCAAGAAACAAAGTTTATTTATAAAAAGCAAACTCCGAATCAAATTTTATATGAATTACGAATTACATTTCATTGAAAACATGAAGTGCATTTTTTCTCCTCCTCTTCAAGAAACAAAGTCTATTATTTATAAAAATAAGATTCTGAACCGGATTTTTATTAAGAAGCGAAGCACATTTCACTGAAAACGCGAACTACATTTCTCTTCCTCCTTCTCTTCAAGAAACAAAGTATATTATTTATAAAAATAAGATTATGAACTAGATTTTCATTAAGAACCGAAGCACATTTCATTGAAAAAACAAAGTACATTTCATTAAAAAATGAAGCACATTTCTATTATTCTTCTTTTTCCTCGTCCTCGTCCTCGTCCTCTTCTTCTTCTTCTTCTTCGCATTCCTCCTCCTCTTCCTTCTCCTTCACTATGTTATACTTCTTTTTTTATGTTTTTATCGATTGTCAATGCCTTTATCATCATCGTTATCGTTGTCCTCCCGCCCTTGTCATCCTCCTCCTCCTTTACTCGTTGCTGCTGTCGTAGTCGTTGTCATCATCGTCGTCATCATTGTCTTCTTCTTCTCTTCTCTCTCGTCGTTGTCCTCCTCTTCCTCCTCTTGTCGCCGTTGTCGTCATCATTGTTGTTGTTGCCTTTGCCGCTGTCGTCATGGTCATGGTTTGTCATCGTCTTTTTAGCATGCTGAGAGAAATAAAAAAAATCCTATAAGAATAGCGCGCGAATATGTGAAACAGGACAAACTTGGTTACCAAAAATACTTGGTTGTCTATAATTACTATTATGAATAATATTCATCTATTCAAAACATAAAATTGAATTAAACAAAGCACATGATGTGCAAAATCCGTGCTGCTCCAATTTATGATGATCATAAACGCAAGTGGCATGCGTCTAATCTTAGGAATCTGTCCTATTCAAAGTTTTCTTTGGGTTCCAATCCTTTTTTGCATAAGGACAAACACTCCCAACAGTGTAGTCATCATAATTCTCCTAGAAAGAGAAATTAAAAACTTTGTTTTTGTACATCTCTCTAACTTTGATTCTTGATGTTTCTCTTTCGCTCCTTGCTTAGCTTGTTTTCTATGTTGTTGGACACTGTAAATGATGTGGGAATTTAAGGGATCTATCAATTTATTCAATAATGAAACCATATATATAGAAGATTTGCATTTCAAGTTCCACGTATGCGTCTATGTTTTTAAATTTGGACCACATCCAATGAAGCCAGTGTAATTGTGTACCTAGCTATGTATTCATTTTGACTCGAATAATGGATAAATCGGTTGCTAAACATTTTTGGTGAACAATTTAGCAAAAAACAAATACTACTAGATAATCAATAGAATATCAATCAACAATCAACTAATATAAAATAAATGAACAATGCTACGGAACCAACTGTTAGGGAGCCCATTAGGGAGCCAACAATTAAGTTATCATTCAAACTTTATATGAGTTATCATGCGTAACTCATATACTAATGATTAAGTTATCATTCAAAATTTATATGAGTTATCATCCGTAACTCATATTGACTCCCTATTGATCATAATATGTTGGCTCCCTAATATTTTTTAAAAGAAATACATTATAAAAAGTATAAAAATTGATCATCCGAAATAATAAAAAACTGATTATCCAAAATATATGATAGAAAATAAATAATATGACATATCAAGATCATCTAAAATTGTGATATAGTTCGATGATGATCATCTAAAGAAAGATTTGTTACTAATACTTTCTCATTATTATTGTAAAAATATTTAATCACTAATAAATTAGTCATTAACAATTTAACCACTTATTTATTCTATAGGATTTAGGACTTAGCTAGGTTTAAAATTCAGACCAACCGTGATAGTGTAACTTCAAAGAAATTAAATTCCGGAAACATACACAATGTTTACCTGATTAATTTGTAGCCACATTATGGAAGTTCACTATCTTTATCAACCACATCAAAATTTAATGTCTCCTGTCTCTTATTCTTAGGGTCATATCACTTCTCTCTTTGTAGTAGTAGTGTGATGAAGTGTGTTTCATGATTCATATTGAGCTGGATATATAGTAGGTAGATTGAATTCCAATTTTATTTTCCTTTTTTTTAAAGCTTTGTATAAGGATAAAATTTGACACCTAGTAGTGCAATCCGCGATATTCGCTACTCGAATGTCGATATCCCAATCTAAAACGGGAATCTATTTTCTCAAATTTTTTAAGTAATATTATAGAATGTCATAATTTTTTATACAAATTTTTTTAAAAAATATTTTTTCTTGAAAAATTATAATAAAAAAATCATATATCATATAAAAGAATTTGAAAGAATATATTTTCCATACAGCAGGCACCTACCAACCTGCACTTAGCTTGAATGAAACGTGCAAAATACATGGACATAAACCATTGGCTAAATAGTTATGGTTGATATTATGTTGGAAAGTACCTCATTACATGCATGCATGTGTATATTCTGTAACTATATATGCCGGCCTAGCCATAGAACTATAGAAGCACCTTGTGGAATCGTAAAAAAATTTGAGTCCAACCAAAAAAAAAAGGTAAAAAACTTATATCAAGTGAATATTTAAATACAATAATTAGAAATATATTATTTGTCAGCCTAGAAGACTTGAACTATAGCTAGCTTTGCATAGGTTTCGTTGAACAGGCAACAAAAATTCGTTGAAAAAAAAAATTCATATCTAAAAAACCATGGTTCTAAGATCCAATTGAACCAGCCCATTTAACAGAATTAACTGAAAATTGGTCACCAAATCAATTCAGTTTAGGATAAAACCTAAACAATAATAAATTGAAAGAATAGAAAAGAATCAGTCAAACAATCAATTAATTAGTTAAATAGATTCAATTTTTTCAGTGATTAGCCAATTTAAAATAAGAAAATTTAAAAGAATTAAATTTTTAGATATATATTATTCTTAACTCTAATTCAATATCGATTAAATCTTTTAAACTTTTGAACCTCTGAATCTACCAGTTTGATCATTGGTTCCGTTTTGAAACCTTGTAAAGAACTTAGAAACGAATCTAATAAATATATACATATAAAAATATTCCATAAACATTTAAAGTAGTGATGCTGAATTCTTGCAGAAATTCGATTTCGACAAATGTATCAGATCACAAGTAATAAGAAGTGAGTAAGGAAATGTCGTTTCCACGATAATTAACGGATTAAGCAATATTGATTAACTTATTTTTTAATTAGATAGAATAAAAAAAATAAGAGAATTGGGGTTTCAATTATTAAAACAGAATAATAACAGACTATGTATGAATGTAACTTGCCAGTGAAGTAATCAAAATAGAATTGAGAGACAATGATGGTGAAGAGTTAAGGACTTGAAAATATTCAACCGTAAGATTGCTAATTCTTATATTTACCTTCTTTTTTAACAAGCAATGATCAGTTCACAGCGAATCCTAATTAACTAAATTCTAATCTCTTAGAAATTCAGTTTCTTCTAACTCAATTAATTATCAATCTCTTGACTAATTAATCAAAATAAAAAATGAAGCACAAATCTGATTCATATCCTATAATTTCAAGTGTGGTCTTAATTATATTGAATTATATGTCACTTTATTCAACGTAACTCTAATCCAATTGATAATTATAAGAATTAAAAGTTACACACTTCTCAAAACCCTATCTCTAGTTCAGTTGAAAAGTAATGAGAAATAGTTTTCATCAAACCCGTTAAATTATTGATTCTCTCAAACCTCATAATCAAACCAAAACATAATTAAGTTACCTATTAACAATCCTATTTCCTTGTTGATGAAGAACGAAAATTGATTCTTGAATTGTGATCAAAGCATTGAAATTGAATGAAGGAAATATTGAATTAACTCTCTGTGTGCCAGGATGAACAAAGCTCCTCATCATCAACATAATGTTTAGTTACTTATAGTGAAGAAAACTAAAACTAGAATTTGTGAATGACAGTAAACTAAATCTGTAACCAAGTAAGTAAGTCTCTAACCCTAATGGTTTTGTCACTTATTTATATTAATAACTAAACCTAATTCTAATTGAGAAACAAATCAAATTTAAATTCAAAATAAATCAACACCAAAATCATCACAACACATAGCCCAGGCCTAAGTGTCATGGTTTTAGGTGTTGAGTATTTCAAGGCTCAAACTAAATGTCCACTATAGAGATATGCATATCAATTTGAAGCCCTAGATGACAGCTTTGTAACGTAGCAGGAACTGCATAATTTGAACCTCCATAGCTCGAATTATCATTATTTTAGTACAAGGAGTTCAAGTTAACATCATATTGAAAATAGATCACGCCTAGGCATTGGGAGAATACGCCTAGGCGTGGCTTGTTTTGTGAGTATTTCCACGCCCAAGTGTGGCTTGTGTGTGAATATTTCCACGCCTAAGCGTGGCCTTGTGCTTCCAAGGTGAATTTTTGCTGCTTCTCAAGTTGCTTGCTTTCCCACTTTTATTCCTTATTTTCCTTCTAGTCATGTCTCCTTTCTTTGATTTCTTTTGTTCTCCAATCTCTTGAATGGTCTTATTTCTTCTTTAAGTTCCTGCAATTAAGAAAGAAACCATATACTCAAAGCTATGTTAATGAAATTATGAGAATTTACTTGAGTATGAAATTAATTCTTTCTTAATTTGCAAGAAACTAATGAGTAAAATTATCAATGATGCCCATGCATCAAGTATATACAGCCTAATTGTGTATATTTAATATATAAAAAATCTCAAGAGCTAGTAATAACTTCAATTTATATCGATCAATATTTTTAGCTACAACGGTGCTATGGAATCAACATTTGGGAGCCAATAAATTCAATTAGAAGTTATCATTCGAAATTAGAGGATGCTATCATTCGAAATTAAAAAAAAATCCAAAATTAGAAAATGTTATCATCGAAAACCTTCGTGAGTTATCATCGAAAACCTCCTGTCTACCTTCATCACCGCCCCTTTACCCAAGAACCGCCTCTGCCACCGCGTACTCAAGGTCAGTCTCGCAATCCCTAACCAGATCCTTCGCCGCAAACCTCGCCTCCATTCATTCAATGAAGTCACCACGATGCTAAGGAAGTAGAAAGAGTTTCCGGCAACTGAAAACTTGGTGTAGTAGAGGGCGCAGAGGTGGGCGGAGAAGCCAGACATGGCGTAGGAGAGGACGATGGCGGGACTGGTGTCGAAGCGCGAGCTTCTTGGCCAGTGATTAAGAAGATTCCGGAGCCGACGATGGAGCAGAAAGCGAGATAGGTGAGGTCCCAGGTGGTGAGTGACGCGCCCGCTCGGGGGGAGGGACTCTCGTTGTTGTAGTTGAAAGCCCTTATCCCTCGCAGGCGGTGTCGGAACGTTTAGAAAAGGTGTCACAGGGTGCAACCAAGTTAAAATATCGAGTACAGGACTCGGGTCGTTCTACCTAGGAAGCGAAAGGGAAAAGTTTATTTTTTATCGGGGTTTGGTTGCAGTTGAATTGGTTTGAAAGCAGTTTGCAGTTGAAAGCAGTAAATAACAATGATAATAAATGAGTGCCCCGGCCGTAGGTTGAAATACTGTGCATCCCTATAATCACTGTTGTGTCCCAGGTCGGATGAGCTGTCACCTAGGAGGAACCTCTGCATATCCTTGGCATACCAGCTGTGAGGTACTGATCCCACGATGGATTCGGGTAAATCCGCGTTACTGGAGTGAACTCACAAGCGGTGCAGGTATGGCGGTGGAGTCAGCGATCCAACCCACTGATTAGTTGCTGATCGAACTCTTTAGAAACCTGCTGTCACCAGGCCCTAATGCACTCGATTGACTTGGCGTTGGAGTCTGCAATCCAACAACTGGGGTTGAACGAACTCCTTAGAAACCCGCTGTCACCAGGTCCTAATGCACTTTTACCTGTGATCACCGTGGTGAATCCGTGTTGTAGGGACCTCACTCTTTGCTAGCAGGGGCGTACAAATACATTACAGGTTTAACCCGTTTCTCCCCATCCGATCCTATGGGGACTCGCAACTAAGGTCATTTGCACATTTCACCCCACAGCCGAGACACTATGGGACTCTACTCACTAATTGCGAAAATCATAAAAGCAAGAAAATAAATCGGCAACATAACGGTATGTAAAATCGTAGTTTGCAGGAAAATAAACGGACAGAATAACGGTAAAATAATTTGATTAAAACTGAAGTTTGACAGAATAACAGTAATATAAACAAACAATAAAATAAAATAAAAAGTTTGGCTAGTGAATGGACAATAAACTTAGAATGGAACCCCTAAAAACTAAGCTAAATGTGGAAGTGGGCTCTCTTGAAATGGTGAAAGGCTCCTGTATTTATAGATGCTGAAACCCACTGATGCGTACGCATGCAAGCTTCATATGCGTACGCATTTGTGCTGGATCCACCTTTTGGGCGTGCCTCCCACGTCTAGATGCGCACGCATGGCTTCACTGTTGCGTACGCATCTGGTCCAACTTTAGCCTTCTAGGTTTTGTTGCGATCCTTTCGTTCCTTTCACTCTTTCCGGCCACTTCTGCTCCGAACTTTGCCTGTCAAATCCTGAAACACTTAAGCACACGTATCGAGGCATCGTGCGGAACGAGAAACAATTCAAAACATAGTAGATATTGCCCGAAATAGCAGATAATTACAGTTACAGCCCTAAGGAACTAGTAAGTGCAATTAGACCTATTTTGCTAGTGTTTAAGTGGGGAAAGGATGATAATTGGCCAATAAATGCTATGAAATTACCCATCGAAACGAGTTTTATCAGTGAGACAGCGTTGCATAGAATTCTTGCTGATTTGAAAGAGGACTTTGAGCTCATTGTCATCGGTGAAAAAGAAAAGCCAGCTGTGAGGATGGCACAGGTGAGCAGCGAGAGCGGCGTGGGTGAGCGGCGAAAGTTGACACAGTGAGAAATAAAAAGAGGTTAGTGTGGCTTCCAGGAACTCCACACATCAAATACTCCGTATACTTTCTCTTTTAGGTGTCGGCCTAATATTTTTTGCTAGTCTAATAATATTTTTTAGTCAATAATACTTTTGAATATATATTATTATGTAACTGATGGCAGAAAATAATTATTTTTAGCAAATTAATTAGTCACCTCAATAATCCAATTTTTCTACAGTATCATAGTCAAATGAAATATTTTTATAAATAGTAAATATTTATTTTATAAGATGGTTGATTTTTTGTATTTATTTATATATAAAAGTTTAGATAACATCTTTAGGAGACTTGCATCGGGATTGTATTGTCAATTGTGCATGAATCTAAGAGTGGAAAACTTTCATATTTACAAAAATATTTATTAAAACCATTATCATTTATGCCAATTCTCGATAGATAATGTTTACTCTTTGTTAGAGGTATAACATTAGTGTTTTTCTTTCTATTAGCTTACATTTTTAGTAGAAATAATATCATGATATAATATCAAAACTTTTATGATCCAAAAGTTTAAAGTTAAAAGAGCATCTAGAGATATAACAATTTGTCGTTGTTTGAGAAATATGGTTGCACAAAAATGAGAGAGGTTTGATTCTACTTGGCTTCCATCATAGATCGTAGTACTAACTTCACTTGCATGCTTTTCATGGCCCTTATATACTTAATTAGTTGTACCAAAAGGAATAATTTCAACCTTTTCATCATCATTATTATTAGGTCATTATACTCTTCTTCATGTTTGAAGAACCCTAATCATTCCAAAAGTTACGTACCTTTGATAAAGGCAAAGAAACTCAGGTCTTTATTATTACTTTATTAGTGTACATTTTGTATGCTAGCTAGCTAACCAAAACATTTGGACATGAAAAATACTGTTGTTAAAGCCAAACACGGCAATACCTACAAAATTTCAAATGAAACGTGGTTTCATTTGATTCACTTTATTCATTTTGTTAAAGTGCCACGTAGTAATCAAACCTCAGGAGGACCGAGACGTAATTCAGCTACCAGAAATTATCAAAATTCCTGGATCTTAAAAATCAACTATAATTCCATCAGTTATTATATATTATAAATATATATTATTTAATTTAATATGTATTTTGTAATTCAATATCTATTATATTACTAGTTGTGATGTGTTGTTATAAATAGTAAAAAAAGGCAGCTAAGGGCATATCCTAAGTGGTGAGCTTGGCTCCCACTAGTAGCTGCACTTACAAGAAGGATTACGACCGAATCCTAGCATATGCTGAAAAGAGAATAAAGTGTGTGTGTGGTATAAGGGTGACTGTGAGTCACCAATGTCAAAAAAAAAAAAAAAATATATATATATATATAGTAATAAAAGAATTTATCTTATAGTTTAAATCACGCTTATAGGTAGAGTTGACGTTTAATTGAAAATTAATTATCAAACTGGTCTGGCTAGGATAAAAACTAGTTCCCAGTGTAAATCGATAAAAAAAAAAGCTCGGTAAATCAGGTGAACCACTAATCCATTTTAGTGTTTAATTTTTCGGTTTAAAATAATAATAATAAAAATTATTTTTAAAATATATATTATTTTATTAAATCTGATGGGGAAACAAAAAAAGTCATATGATGCATATGGTTCATATATATGAAAGCATAAGGTTAAACCGGGGCATTGCGTGTCCTTAGCTAGACCATGAAAGATCTGAAGAAACATTTCAAATTACCACACACAAGTTATCAATTTTCATGAAAGATGATATTGATATGCAATTAGTAATAACAGTGACTTCTATGTGCTGTGTTGTACATGGATATGGCCTCGCTTTTTTAAGAAAATAAAGAAAGAGAAAAACCACATCATGCATAAAATTTTAACATACATATTATATGAATTAATAAACATAGCGTGCGTATGATAGAGTTTTATGTAATATTATTGTTCAGCAGGGGTTACCTAGCTAGAAACTTCCATTGAATCCAAGTACTTGAACCGGTTGATGGGGATACCTGCAAGGAATTACGACATGCTCTTAAGTTCTAAGATATTATACATTCAGCACGAGTTATTATTCCCTTACTTATGGTATTGGATAGGTAAATCTAAAAATATTAGGTATTTTTATCTAAAATATGGTCCGAATTTTCAAGATGCTATCCAAACGACTGTTGTTAGATAAATTTAAAACTTCTTATCTTAATATTATAATACTATTTCTTCTAAAATATTAAGTTACAATCAAGTAATTTCACTAATCCACTCTCACTAAAAGAGCATGAATATACGTGCACTCTATCATCCGTACATGCTTCTTCTTCTTCTTCTTCTTCTTCTTCTTCTCTGTTATTGCGTTGCCACTACTGCCAACACCGTTGTCGTCGCTGCACACCGCTATCGTCGTTACTGCAGCCGCTATCGTCGTCGCTGCAACCACCATCGTCATCATCGTCTCTTCTTTTTCTTCTTCTTCCTCCTCCTCCTCAACTTCTTCCTCCTCTTCTTATGTCCATCGTTGTTTTGTAGATTTTCATGAAAACAGAAATAAATTTTCATGAAAAAATAGAATCGGATTTTCATGAAAAATAAAAATGCATTTTCATGAAAAAATGAATTGGATTTTCATGAAAACAGAAATGGATTTCATGAAAAATAGAATTGGATTTTCTTGAAATAATGAATTGGATTTTCATGAAAAACAGAAACGGATTTTCATAAAAAACCGAATTGGATTTTCATAGAAACAGAAAAACAGATCCATATTTCGAAAAAAGAAGAAGTGGATTTTTCATGAAAACAGAATCGAATTTTCTTTTCTTTTTTTCTTCATCCTCCTCCTCCTCTTCATCTTCCTTCTTCTTCTTTTTGTTCCTTGCGTTCCTCCTCATCACTCTCCTCTTCCTCTATGTTATATTTTTTTTTCTTTCTATTCTTCTCCACTTTCAAGGCTGTTATCATCCTCCTCCTCCTCCTCCTCATCGCCGCTGTCGTCATTGTTGTCTCCTTGTCCTCCTTCTTGTAAGTTGTTGTCCCCATCCTTCTTCTTCTTCTTTTGTGTTGCTGTCGTCATTATCCTGATCCTCCTCCTTCTTGCCCTCCTCCCCCTCCTTGTCGTCATCGTTGTTGCCGCCGCCGTTGTTGTCGTTGGAAGAAGCAGCAGGAGTTGATTGAGCAAAAGAAGAATAATTCGTATGTTGGCATCCTCCTCCTCCTCTTTCTTCTATGTCGCTGTTGTCATTGTCCTCCTCCTTAGCTTCTTGCCCTCCCCCCTTCCTTGTTGTCATCGCCGCTGCCGCCGTCACCATTGTCGTCGGAAGAAGCAGCAGGAATTGACAGAGAAGAAGAAAAATAATAATGAAAAGGAAGAAGAATAATTAGAAGAAGCTACAGGAACATGACGCATAAAACGTGTGAAAATTTTGAATTTGGTTGGATTTGATTGCTAAAATTGCTTCCTTCTTTATAATTGTTAAAAAAAGTTTAATGATTATATATCTCAATAGAACTCTCCCTCACAACCATTTTTTAAAATTTGCATGATTTATTTATTTTACATATGATTTTTTCTCCTTTAATTTGTCATATGCTGAATTTTTTTCTTTTAAAGGTTAATAAAAATCGAATCTTAAACCTTTCAGACTTTTTTGTTGTAATGAAAAATTACTAAATAAGATCATTTTGAATGGTTTTAGCTAGGCTATTTTTTGTTGTATTTCAAATACTTTTGTTTAATTTATAACTAACATTTTTTTAATTACTCCTTTAATCATGAAATTACTTTATATATTACATGATATATATAGTCTTTAGGCTCCAAACGTTCACTACAAAATTGTGCGTTTAATTATGATTCTAACCTTAGTTATGTATATTATATGTACTCATAATTCATATGACAGAGATAGTATCCTATATCAATCAATATACTTCATATTAAATAAGCACATGACAAACTATAAGATCATATGATCTATTCGAATGTATGATATACAAGTTGAGTTTGGAAACTGAACTGTCGCTTGCCATCGAGAATTTCGTCCTCGTCTACAGCGTAGTAGACAAGTGTTGTCACAATATTATTAACACGTCACTTTTCTTTTGAATCTATATATATTTACAATCTTGACAAAAAATGACTAAAAGTGTTTAGGTGATTAATTAGAAAATAGAGAAGTAAAAATAGTTGTTCCTTAGTAATTTTTATCAAAAATTTAAATTTTTTAAAAATATTTTTGTTATTTGAATTTTTTATAGTTATTTTTTTTCCATTCTAAACTTTTTGTCGTTATTTTCTATAGTTTAATATATATTGAGGACCGTATTAGCTTTAATAATAGTACACTTCAACTTCAATATTATTCATATCCGTTACTGTTTGATGGAGCCCTACTTGAATATGGACACATATACATATCTATGTATGATTGTGATGTTAAGTATCGTGCAATACAATCCTACAGATTTTTGCCGGTTGTTGGAAAAATACATGTGCTTAATCTTATTTAATTTCCTATCTTTAGAAATAGGGTTTGGTTTAATTTAATTTAATTAAGTGCATGTGTATTGTTACAAATTTTAATATAAATTAAATGTCTAGAATAAGAATAAATACATAACTATATAAGGACATGAGGAGATAATATGCAAAACCATTTACAATGTTAAGCGATAATGAATCACATATGATGTTAGACTATAGGATAAATTCTAATTATGAAGAAAGTTTAGGAGTTATATTTAGGGAGTTGTAATTTTTTTAATTCATTTATTTTCTTATTTTATTTTTGTAATTATTGATAATATAAATAGATAATTTTCTTAGTTTATATCACAACTGTGCCAATGTTGTGCTCTCCGTCAGTAAAACTGGGTTTATTTCAGTTCGTTCTTTCTGTAAGCGGCATATGTTGATAAATTTTCATAAAAACATTATTTATCTTGATAATTCAAATATTTATTTTATTTAAATAAAAAATCTATAATTATAGATATTATGTACATAAAATCATGAATATTAAATTTAAATAAGATAATTTTATTATATTATTGTCTCTCTCATTTATTACTCTTTGATTATATATATAGAGAGCTAACTACATGCGTCAATTAATCATATGGTTTATTGATATAAAATAAATAAATGAAAATATGATGAATTAATTGGTTTATGCTACTTTTATAACTGATCAAAGATATAATTATGCCAAAGAAAAATGATGTATGTATGAAGATAGTTTTTCCCATTTCTATGATTCTTATATATTAACAGTTTTATGACATTAGAGTCTATTACAATTACAAATAATATGATATGATACGATAGTAATTTTTTAATGTGCAAAGTTTAATTTAGTAACTATAATCTTTGATATCTGATCTTAATTATTATTTGATTAATAATTATGAGATTATTGTTTTTTGCATCAACGACTTTTAAGTTTTAATTGTATGGTGAGGGAAAAACGGGAATTAAAGTGATGGGCTATGTATATTACCTACTCCACATGGCCATCCAAATTAGCCGTGGATCCGGAAATCGTAGGTAGCATCTAGAAAAAATGTGAAATAAATATATTTTTATTTCAAAAATAAATATTTGATTACATAATATTCTATTAATATAATTTGTTTAAGGAAAAGTATGCCTAACCAATAATTTTCTAATCAACAAATCAGTCATTAAAAAGTAAAACATTCATAACTATTATTTATAGAATATCCACGATGAAAGTTATAGAACATCCAAACCTAATAAAGCAATCATCAATCGACTTTGTATTTTTTTAGAAACAAAACATGCATCCGAAACCTAAAGAAATAAAGTACTCAATTTAAATTATTGGTTGATGTTAACTGAATTTTTATTGATATCTAACATTATTGTTTTGTTTTTATAATGAACTTGCCTTCTATGTCTACTAGTGTTCTCTAGGACACTCTCTCTCAATGACTTAATATGTTCTATGTTTTATTGATTATTTTTTATAAAATATGCAAAAAATAAAAAAATATAATTTAATGATTAACGTATCCATAAAAAAATTATTTGAAACAATGTGATTTAATTTTTTATAGTAAATATTTTTAAATTTTTATAAAATTGTTGTGTAAAACAGTAAAAGGCAAATGGAAGAGAAAAAAATTGTGAGAAAGATCAAAATTCAAATCGGACAAATAATTTAATTCTATTTGTATATAGGATATATACCTTTATCCTATATAATGTGTATACAAACTCATTTTCAATATTTTAAATACATATCAAGTTCATTATTTAATTTAAATTGAACTTAATTGGGATTTTAGAAAATAGTCCAACTAAAGAGTAGGATTTTTTATAAATAAATAAATATAATATCATATTTACTTAATTAAATAAAATTATGAATGTTTACGTTTTTAAACTATGTGTACAGTGCCGTTGGCAGAGCCAAAGAAATTTATTTACGGCAGTGTCGCGGGTAATGGTTGCGGCACATGCATAAATGAAGCATTCGAAAACATGAGGTGTGCCGCGGAAGCTACCTGCGAGAGTGGAAGAGAATTCATGTGCTCCACTAGTTCACGTTAATTATTATATCAAATAATAGCTTCTAATTTTTATATATTTTAAAATGTATGTTTATAACCTAAGATGGACAGCTCTCAAGCGTTGGTTTTTTTAAAAAAAGCTTATATAAATAGTTATAAATTTAAAATAAATTGTAATGAAAAAAAAATTGTTATAGCCATATAGTAGACTCGTAGGAACGAGCGAGTACATAATAACAAAAATGTAGGAGATATCATAATATTCAATTTGTACGTTAGAAATTTATTATATATTCCAAAATTTAAAAATAATAATTAATAAATAAAAAATCCTATTTATACAAGCTTATTTAAAAAATCCAACTGGTTGAAAGCTGGCCATTATTGGTTATAAGCATAAATTTTAAAATATATAAAAGTTAGAAGCTATTATTTGGTACAATAATTTTACAATATGTAAAATTAGTTTAATTATTTTTATAATTTAGGTTTTCAGATCTAAAGAAAAATAAGAATACATTTGAGTATAGAAAATGGCTTAGACTATCATTTAATGGCTTAAATTAACGTGAATTAGTGCACCATAAAAATTCTCTTCCAGTGCCGCAGAGCTCGAGGAATCCTATTCTCCCAATGCCGCAGGCAGCTTTCGTGGCAATTTTTTTTTTTGCATGTGCTGCATCCATTACCGCGACACTGCCGTAAATAAATTTCTTTGGCTCTGCCAATGGCATTGCACACATAGTTTAAAAAGTAAATATTTATAGTTTTATTTAATTAAGTAAATATGATATTATATTTATTTATTTATAAAAAAATCCCTAAAGTGTACCTTAGGTCGAATTCGAGTGTAGCAACATTCATTAAGTTAATGCTCAAAATTACTTTCGAAAGACCACGTATAGGTCAATTTAATCTTTCTATTAATTTTTTTCCCCTAACATGTCACTAAAAACCGATTGCGTGTGGAGTAAAGTTGGTTATGTTATGTGTTATGTTTTTAATGTGTCATTTGTCCTTTTAATTTTTTTTTTTTTATTTACTATCCCTATTAATCCCTTCTTTTTATTTTGTTATTTACCTTGCCTTATTATACTTATTGTTGTCGGATGTTTCTTCAATCCATCCCTTCCCCCCACAACGAGGATGTAACCGTTAATCTCAGCCTTATATAATATCAATCTATTTACTTGAACTTTCATACTTCCTCTCATAAAACTGCTTTTTGCGACGGTTTCTATAAAACCGCTTCTAAACCGCTCGATAACACAATAAGAAATTAGGTAGATAGTGGTGATTTATTAGCAGTGATTTTTGCGACGATTTCTATAAAATCACTTCTAAACATATTTTGTGAATTTTTTCTTTTTTGGTTTTTCTAGTGTATAAATTGAGTTTCCAATTTACATGTAGCATTTTCACATTATTTATATATACATACTTATAACTTATTTTTTTTAATATGTTTTAAAGTGATTTTTTTTAACAATTTTAACATTTTCATGGTAAAAATGATAAAAAAAAGTATATTTTTTTAAAAAGTTTTTTATTTACAAGATAAAAATTGTTGCAAAAATATGTTTTTAAAAATATATTAAACAAATTTAAATAATTATATAAAATTATAATAAAAGCAAATTTAAATTATAAAAAGTGATGATTTCAATTTTCAGAGCTAACAAAATAGCTTTTTTTTTTATAAATATTAGATAAAACATAAACTACAATTTAATTAGATCTCATAATGAAAATATCGATAATTAAATTTACACTATTTAAAATAATGCACAACTTGTATATTATATAGAGACTTTTATATATATAATTTGAATGTTGGGTATTGACTTGGTGCAAGGCATGCTGGAGGAGTTTAGAACTATTTGTCCATAGTTCAAATCTCTCTAGGTAACCTTCAAAATTGAATAATAAAAGAGAAAACCTCCTAGGGTGATGCAACCATACCGCTGGTGCACAATAGAGGAGTTCACTTCACAAGTCTGAACCGTTAATCTATAACTGGTTCAATGATAACTAGTCTATTTTCAATAGATGTTCTTTAAACCGCCACAAAATAAAATTATATTTCGGGATGATTTAAGGTTAAGAATGTTGCGAGGGTTAGTAACTGGCGCAAAACAAATTACCTTCGTATTTTCGATTTTGTGGCGATTATACTAGCAATTCTGGAGAACTGCCACTAAATGGTTTCACGACTGATGAAAACAATCGCAAATCGATGGAAAAATTGTCGCCATTCAGCGTGTGCCTTATGGTGTAAGGATGATATCTAGCTACCTTATGTTCTGAATCTCTATCAAATTTCATTCCATGTTGTAAATTTCTTTTTAACTCAGGAGAGAAGATTATGAACATTTCCTTCCTCTATTGGATATTCCAATTTATATGAGAAATATTGACTTTTTAATTAAGTATTTGTGAAAGTAAGGGTTTTTGAGGTTGAAAACGTTGAATGGAAAAATTACTTTTATAGTTTAATTAATATGTGCTATAAAAACACATGCTAATATTTTTATTAGTAAAAGTTTTAAAATTTTGTGGTTTACCATTGTTCTTTTATTTTCCTCTCTTGAGTTTCTTTCCTTTTTCTTGTCTTTTTTGTATTTTTTCTGTTTTTTCTTGTGGTCTTAGTAAAAGTTTTAAAATTTTGTGGTTTACCATTGTTCTTTTATTTTCCTCTCTTGAGTTTCTTTCCTTTTTCTTGTCTTTTTTGTATTTTTTCTGTTTTTTCTTGTGGTCTTAGTGATATTTTCTCCTTTTACGGTGTATGTTGAGTCCATCCATAGTGAATGTTGTGTTGAAGATGTAGTGGTCAAATCCAGCGTGAAAACACTAAGGGGAGATCATTTTATTCGGAGAAAAACTTTCAGACTTGGAAGGTATTCACTTTAATGTGAAGCAGAAAAAAATGTATTTTAATATGATGTAATACGTCCGTGTTCATAAATAAATAAAACAGACCAAAATCTATTTCTATTTCTACCATTTAAGATTCTTATTAGTAATCAAAAAATATGCCTCCTCTCAGACTATTCTTCAACATGCAAGATTTATTTTTCTTTTCTTAATGTAAAACTGTTGTTTTTAATATTATTTGTAAGTGATGTTTTTGAATGAAATTTATGTATTCTTAAAAAAAATTGATATGAAAATTCTGAGTATGCCTCTAATATTAAAAATACAAAATAGAAAAAAATATTAAAATTACTTACAAAAAGTTTGGATGCTAATAAAATTATTTATAAAAAAATAGAGTTTTCTATATATAAAAGATAGATTCCGTGTAATAAAATTATTGAAACATCATAAAAAACTATTTAAACATTAATAATTAATTAATGACGTTTGAATAGTTTTATTCGAGAAAGTTCATTTTCATGAATAGAAAATTTATTTATTTCTTTTATATATTTTATGGGTAACTCCGCCTATGTTACTGCGGTACATAGCCGGTCCCAAGCCCGGATAAAGGAGGAGGGTTGTGTTAGGCCTTCGACAACCAACGTAAAAACTTAGTCGAATC